>BPTQ01000009.1:199431647-199678133 GCA_019973895.1 Chrysanthemum seticuspe | reverse complement strand
GTTTGGGAGGAAGGGGAAGGGTTAAGGGGCGCGTTTGGAATTATTTATTATAATTCAAAGGTTGTTGACCGGGTTATGGTTTAGTTTGACCGGGTAAAGTGAGTAATCGGGTTGGGGTAAACGGGTTGTGTTATTAATACAAGGGGTGGACGGGTTGTGTTACTGGACCGGGTGTAGGATATAGCATAATGGGCCTTTGGCTTTTGTTTTTGTGTTGGATAATGGATTGGTAAGGATTGGACTAGACTAGCATAATGATCCATGGCATATCATAGGGACCAAATATGTCAAATCTGAATTTTGAGGGACCAAACATGTAATTCTGAAATTATCTTCCAAGGACCATTCTTGACAATCTTCAAATAAACCAAGGGCCAATTTGCAATTTTTAGAATCTTCAAGGGTCAATTTTGCCAATTGCTCAAACTTGAGGGGCTATTCTTGACATATCTTCAAAATTGGTTAAAACTTCCAAAAATCATCCTCGGAGAATAAAATCTTCATAAATGCTCAATTTTGATCTTCCAGCTCAGCTTAAGCTCTCTTTAATCTCTCGTGCTCAGATTTACGTCTGATTTGGTTCCTTTTTGCGTGTTTTTACATATCCGTACCTGCACAAACACAAACTCAAGAAAACCACAAATATTAGCAATAAACAGCTCTTTCTTGGTTATTTTGGGTCTATTTTTATATAGAAAAGGTATGTGTTGTAGCACATACCAAAATACCCCAGACAAGACCATTGTCGTGTCCTCACGCAATGCAATCAACTCACGCTTCTAAAACCAAGGATTTCAATCTCTTTCTACTAAATCTATGAAGAAGTAGCAAAGATTCCTCAAAAGAGATTAAGAAAGCCTTAATTCTAAAAACGCCCCGTTTACCTTTTAAATTCACATATATAGATATTACGATTAAGCACATTCCGGGTATGAATGACGGTTTGTTGAACTTTCATGTCGATCAATAACTCCAACATTTTTCAAACGACACGTTAGGATCACGGAGTAGAAAACACAACACAGCGTGAAGTGACCATACGGATAGAATACATCGTCCCTGATTTTTCACAAGTCCCAAACTAAGCGTAAAACCGAAATCATTGTTAAGTATGACTCTAGATGCTAACACTACCCATGGAAGTTACTTGTGTAATTACCTTTTGTTCCCATTTTCCTATTTTCCTCTAGATTTTTTATTTTTGTGAGAAATGAATTTCTTCAAATTCTCGTTTCGATAACTTTTATTCCGATAAAGATATAAAGCTAAGTCGATAATTAGTTGTCCGCCTTCTCTCAAGAACCATTGTCGTAAAAATGAGGTCCACATCAAGGAATTTTTATTCACTTATACTTTTGATTTTGCCATTTTCATACATCATTTTTCATCAATTTTGCACTTATACTTTTACTTATATGAGCTGTGAACCACGGAGCTTCACGGGGTAATTCCAAGACTATAGGCTTCATGAAATGAGGATCCCGGCTGGCTAGGCTAAGACCTCACTCAATCCCGGCTAAAGATCCAAGGGTCCGATCTCGACACCGCAGCTCACAACTTTACTTATTACATTATCACTTATCACTGATTACTCATTTATTTATTACGGATCCTTGATGTGTACCCAATTTTTAAAACAAAGATTCTTTTAAGAAGATAAAGAACTAACTATCGTCAAAAACTCGACATCTCTAATTATTTAGACAGATATGGGGTAAAACAATTTTGTGGGAACAAAAAGCCATAAGTACCTTCGATGGGCTCTAAAGAGAACCAACTACTCCACGCTTAGCATCTAAACTCATAAGTAACTCTATCATTTCTCGATCTCTGCAAATTTAAAATCCCAAATAATGAGATCCGCAGATGCTTATCCGATAATTTTTAGATTATCTATGGTTAAGGGAACAAGCTAGGGCTCAACACGCCCGGTCAAGTCAGAATTCTATTCCTACTCTCACCAGCGAAAAGTCAACAAGGTGTCAAAACATGTATTAACTTAGCAAATGTTTCGTCTAATGAAATCAAGTTATGCATATTTAAAGTCACTCAGGGAAACTTGCAAAATCTTGGCCTTGTGAGCTAGAATTCGCATTTTATAGCTTCTTGTCTAAGAGACTAGCAAAACTTTTCAATAAAAAAGACTTAACAAAAGCTTACAAAAATTTTTAAATTTTCACGTTTTTGCACAATTTTTTCATTTTCTAAGGAAAAACGGGGTTGCGAGGGAAACACGACAGAAATAAGCAAGTGCGGTCAAATCAAATCGAAGATTACCCTACCCCAGACTAGAACGAAACATTGTCCTCAATGTTTAAAGCAAGGGTATCAACGAAAATCTAAAAGCCGTTTATAAAGTATGCTAGAGGATAAACGTTAGTCGATAAGATTAGGATATCGGATTTCCATCAGCAACGATCATGAAACTCGAGTGGAGAAAAGACAATCTTCGAGCACGAGAGTCTTCATATCGGGAACATCCTAAACACAACATCACAAACAACCAAACACGAGAAATCGAAGAGGCAGACCCCTTCGCGTCACTTATTAGAAAATAGAAAGAAGATAGATGGATAAGCATGGGGTGCCTCCCACGAAGCGCTACTGTTTTTGATCACCGAGTCGCTAGCCTGACTCGTCCCCGAATTCATTTGTCCTTGGGGAAGCAAGCGGAAGGGATACCCGGATCAAAGATGGTATCCTCACTCCGGAGGGAAAGAGAATGGGTGGGTTGGGTGGGAAAGAAAATGTCGGGCATCAGCACATAAGGTATATCATGAAAGCATGATCCATCATCCGGTGGTTTTGCGGGTGGACGAAGGGATGACGGATCAAAGAGAAACGACTCCATAGAAGAAGGGAGTCCATGGTACAGAGAGGTGTTTCTTATAGGCTCAAACATAAAGGCATCCAAGAGAGGATCCTTATCTCGAACATCGGCTATAACAAAGAACTCATCAATGCATATCCCGGGATTAAAAATTTTGTCTTCACATGTGGGCTCAACGGAATAAGTGAGGGTCGACTCAACAGAGGAAGGAGAATCATCATTAAGCAAGCTTTCAAGAAAAAGGACATCTTGATTAGAGTCGCACCCGTCACTCTCAATACTCGGCGGTATTGGATCATCAAGAAATAAGTCGATTTCTTCCATATCAAAATCATCAAGAATATCATCTTCAACCACTTTAGACAATTCATAAATCTCCATAATATCTTCAGTGTCAGATTCATCACTTTCTTCATCTTGCATAACATCACATGACGAGAGAGAAAGGTCGGAACACAGAGATGGGACAAGTGGTGTGCTCTGAGAGCTAGCAATATCCACCACTTCCGTTGTGGTCTCTGAATCGGACTCAAAATCTTTGTCAAAAAGAGGAGTAACTTCGCAAAAGGTATAGTCATCACTGAACTTGAAAACTAGATTTGAGAAAATCCCGGAAGTAACCTCGGAGATGTCAAGAGAATCACATAAAAGCGAATCACAATCACTGTCAGATATATCCTCGGAATTGGAGAACATCTTATCATGATCATTCGATATATCAAGAGAAGGCTCATCACAAATATCAACAACCCCAGACTCTTTTGGGATAAGGATCTACCCATTAGACACTTCCGTTTCCGGAATAGTACTAAGATGCTCATCCCTCATTATGAGAGAGTCAACGGGTTCAACAATACCCGTAGAAATAGAATCATCGACCTCTTCCAAAACAACGTCACTTCTCTCAACCGGCGTGAGGGAAGGGGAAGAGTCGGAAATGAAAGACTCAGATACGGGAGGGGATTCAGCCGAAAAACTTGCATAATATTCTTTCATTTGGATGGAATCCTCATCATCATCGTCAATGTAAGTCTCGAGCCATCGGGCACGTCTTTCAAGTGCTTGCTCCTCAATTCGTATTTCTTCAAGACACTTTTCAATCTGAGCTGCTCGTTTTTCTTCTTCGAGTAATTCTATCATAGATCTTTCGTTGCGAGATGCTCGATCTTCGGCATGTTTTTTAACAAATTCTTGGAGTATTTTAAGACATCTTTGAATTTCTGGAGAAATTATCAGAGGTTGTGGTTGAATTTCTTGGTATTGTGGAGGTGGGTTATAAGGATAGTCGTAATTGTTACAAGGAACCTGCTCATAGACAAGCGGGTTTTGCATTTGACAATCGGAGTTAACGTGCGGACCTCCACAATACTCACAATAATATGTTTGTTGTGACGGGTTTGGTGAAGTATATGGATAAGGTTCATAACCAAAGGTTGTATTGTTATATTGAGCTTGGCATTGAAAACCTTGGTGAGGACCTCCACAGTACTCACAAGAGTATGACTCCGTCTCATGGTATGGGGATTGGTTAAGGAAATCGGTCGTATCATTGTAGGGATGTTGGTCGTAGACAAACTCGTTTCCCGTATTCACAATGCTACAACCGGGACAATTCCCACCATTTTGAGGTCCCCCACACCATTGACAACCATAAGGGTAAGACGAAGACATCGAGAAGAATTATACGAATAAGAGGGTAAAGAGATAAAGAATTGACGGTTCAGAGGGTAAAGAAGAATATTTTTAGGTTTTTAAAACTAATTTTGAAAAGGAAAATCTTTTTGGGTTTTTATATTTAGAAAACACAATATTTTTGTAACCGTCACGTCAACCGGTGCTCGGTAGCTCTCAAAAGTACGCGCAGCGGAGCGGGAACGAAGAGTGGATCGTTCTTCAGTCTGCAATTTATTGTCAAGACTTTCCTTATACCCCGTGTATAGGTTGTACCTTCAAGGTGAGCCGACGTAACAATTGACGTTTCAGTTTCTTTTGTTGGTTTTTACTTTTTATGGTTTTGTAAACACTCTAGGAAGAATGTTTTGGTATTTTTGGTTTTTTTGGGTTTTTCAAAAATATATATTTACAAAAACGACGGTAACTTCACTCGGGGAAGGATCTTCAAATGCACACGATTCGAGACGGAATACGAAAACTCGCTACAAGCCCTCCCCGGCAGCGGCGCCAAAAATTGGTTCAATGCCAAAACATGTCAAGTTATCTCACACAAGCTAGCCACTTGTGAATGACTAACCGTAAGAAACTTAAAACAGTTCAGACAAACCAATAATAGAGAAGTGTAGTATGTGGGTAACTCAAACGTGTTAGGTTTGAGCACCGAGATCGTTCCGAACGAGGGTTGAATGGAATTTCCAACTCACGTCTCAATTATCGGGATTTGAATAATAGAAGGGGATAAAATGAAGTTATCTAAACTACGGGATAAGGAAAGCATATAGGATAAAAATCTATGGGGAAAACCTAAGAATTAAGGCAAACTAGCAGTTCTACACTAAAACGTAAATACGGGATTAAAACGAAACGCGAATATAATGCAACAACGACTAATCTAACTCCTAAAAATAACCTAAAATTACTTTTACTCTAAAAATGATATGAGAAAACTATAAATGAATTAAAACTATTTTTTAGGATTTTTCTGGATTTTATTCTAATTAAAAACTAATT
Organism: Chrysanthemum seticuspe; assembly: GCA_019973895.1. Taxonomy (NCBI): domain Eukaryota; kingdom Viridiplantae; phylum Streptophyta; class Magnoliopsida; order Asterales; family Asteraceae; genus Chrysanthemum; species Chrysanthemum seticuspe. Next base: position 199,672,618 of record BPTQ01000009.1, on the reverse strand, counting down.
TTTAACTTTAAAAATAAAACTAATTATCTAAAAATTATGAAAAAGAGAGAGAAAATTATGGAATTACTTTTCAAAAATCTAAAATAACACCAAAGACTTTTCAAAACTATTTTTTTATTTTTCTAATTAATTTTCTATTTCCTACAAATTTAAAACTATTTAATTCTAATTTAAATTGTGAAAAATACCAAATAAAAGGGGAAAAATAGGGAAAAATCTTTTTTATGCTTTTTATATTTATCTTAATCAATTAAAATTGAAAAATTATTTTTTGGAACTTTTTCTCAATTAATTGTAATAAAAACTATTTAAAAAGGATTAAAAACTATTTTAAATAAACAAAAATAGCAAACAGTAACTAAAAATTATGAAAAATTCAGGAAAATACTAAAATCTAATTCTAAATCTATGAAAAATGCAAAACACTGGGCTTATGTGTAAGAATCTATAGCTGCAATGAAAACTTCTTAATAATAAGCTATTTAAAATAAGCAAAACAGTAACTTAAGCTACCAAACTATAACTGAAGCTAATGTAGGCTAAGATAAGCTATTAAGATATAAGCTAACTGATTTTTTAAGCAAAACAGAAAACTAGTCCTATGTTTGAGCTTATTTAATGACTTATCAGAAGAGCTTAAGGGCAAAACAGATATGTGGTCTTAAAGACCACCTAGCAGACTATCACTGGACCAAATATGAGACCAAATCAAGCTGTATTGAACTCTGTGCAACTGCTGCAAGTTCTGCATAAAACTGCTTTTTACACCATTTTGACTTTTGGAAAACAGTGACTCAGTTTGACTTTGGTGAGATTTAGAAGCAAATGTTGGACTGATTAGGATGAAATATGATGGAATGAAACTTTAGCAAGCTAGTTAATCAAATTCTAAACCTATATGCAATGATTTGATTAACTGATTTTAATAGATTTGCAAACAAGATCAGTGTACAAGCAATTTTGACTTTTAATGCAGTTTGCTGCAAAATAAAGACAGATATGAACTCAATGATCTATACCAAGCCTAAACCAAATGAACTACTGCTATGATTGAACCTCTATCACAGTTTTTAATGCTAAACCAAACACTCCTTGTAAAAACACATTTCAAAATAAAAACAGTAGCAATGTAAAACTAGAACTTATACTGATTGAAATCCAAATACCAAACATATTAAGAGCAACTCTTAATCCTCAAACTGATTTTGACTACCAAATTTACCCGTTTGACTTTCGTTGACCTTTTTCAAAACTTGGAATTAAGAAAAGAATAAGCAACAACAAGCTCACATAAGCTGAAACAAGCTTATGTAAGCTTAACTGAACAGGAAATGAGACCTTAAAACAGATTGTACTTAGGACTAACAACAATGATTTATCAAGTAAAAGTGAAAGTTGCATTAAATGAATTGAAGCTACAATTAAAATCTGAGATTACAAAACAATTAACTACTGAAAATATATAATTAACAGGAAATTAAAAGGTCAAAATTCCTTTAAGACATAAGGAATTGGACGAAATTCTCTTGTGACATGAATGGGGTATATAAAGCAGAAGAGGGAGCCTTGGGATCCTTTCAGAAGAACCTAGAAGCTCATCCACAGCCACACATTCCAATCCTTGTCACCTTAACCAATCACTGCCTTCAAATTCCTTTCATGAGGTGTCATGTCCAATGGTAGAGCTCCAAATGGCCACGTAGATGATCTTATCCTGACATGTCAGAGGTGTCTAGAAGGTCTTGATAGATTCTTAGTACGAGGCTTAGGTTGGGTAAAACGTGGGTGGTGGTAATTGGGTAAAAACAGGTAATTGGTGCGTTTGGGAGGAAGGGGAAGGGTTAAGGGGCGCGTTTGGAATTATTTATTATAATTCAAAGGTTGTTGACCGGGTTATGGTTTAGTTTGACCGGGTAAAGTGAGTAATCGGGTTGGGGTAAACGGGTTGTGTTATTAATACAAGGGGTGGACGGGTTGTGTTACTGGACCGGGTGTAGGATATAGCATAATGGGCCTTTGGCTTTTGTTTTTGTGTTGGATAATGGATTGGTAAGGATTGGACTAGACTAGCATAATGATCCATGGCATATCATAGGGACCAAATATGTCAAATCTGAATTTTGAGGGACCAAACATGTAATTCTGAAATTATCTTCCAAGGACCATTCTTGACAATCTTCAAATAAACCAAGGGCCAATTTGCAATTTTTTGAATCTTCAAGGGTCAATTTTGCCAATTGCTCAAACTTGAGGGGCTATTCTTGACATATCTTCAAAATTGGTTAAAACTTCCAAAAATCATCCTCGGAGAATAAAATCTTCATAAATGCTCAATTTTGATCTTCCAGCTCAGCTTAAGCTCTCTTTAATCTCTCGTGCTCGGATTTACGTCTGATTTGGTTCCTTTTTGCGTGTTTTTACATATCCGTACCTGCACAAACACAAACTCAAGAAAACCACAAATATTAGCAATAAACGGCTCTTTCTTGGTTATTTTGGGTCTATTTTTATATAGAAAAGGTATGTGTTTTAGCACATACCACCCACCTCTCCCGTCACAGCAAAGAAACCGGTATCCTCATCTAGGCCAAAGAAGAAGAAGAAGAAGACGCCTAAGGCTGATGTCATATCATGGCTAGACGAAGATGACACCGAATATGACTGGTTTTCTACACTTGTTGATGCTACTCCCTACCCACCTGAAGGTCAAGATATGATAGAAGGTCGAACATTGGAGCATGCTAAGTTACTTCAAGAAAAGTTTCGGGTGAAGAAGATGACCAAGTCAGAGTTAAAACGCAGCAAGAATGAAGCTTTTCAACTGCTCAAAGACAGCTCGGAAAGTGCTATTGAAGTTGAATATCATCTTGAAAACATAGCACGAGCCATGTCTAACAACATTGATTGGCTCAACCCTGAAGCAAACATTGACTTCACCAGAAAAGACAAGGCTCCATACTACACCGACTGGTCCAGACCTCTACCAACGATTGGCCAACCAGATCAACCAAAGATTCCATTTCGCTACTTCTTCAACAAAGACCTGGAATTTCTTCTACATGATAGCGATGTGTCAAAGAAATACGCTACATCACTAACACTTCCATTCCCGGCAGTCATTTACTCAAACTGCATAGCCATCGAAGAAAAGGCTTCCCTCATGTTTGCCAACAGCGTGGAGAAGTATGACATTGATGCAATGTATGGGATTCACCATTGGCCTGAACGCCAAAGAATCTACTACAAAAGCTGCCAGGTTCAAAAGTCTACACATGATGTGTTCAGTGATAAAGGGATCGTTGTTGTTAAGCATGTAGCTCTCTCGTCTAAATGGGACTACACTTTCCTCAAGAAAATCATGGTCAAAATACAAGACGAAGAGGACTATGCTTTCTGTGAAGCGGACTTTCATAATTTGTCTCTCAATGACATTGAAGATCTGTACCTTGCCAAAGTACAGGGAAGAATGAGACAATTCTCGACAGAAATCCAACGTGAATTCATCAAGTCCTTGGTAATCTTCATCAGAAGCATCGTGATCCAGGAACGTGTAGAAGATTTACAACTTGCCGTTGAGTCGTATCAGACACGTGTCAACCTCATCAAACCTCAGCTCGACCTCCCCGACATCAATCATCTTCCTCAATACACTTTCATCAGCAAACCGTTTGGAGTAGTCTACCGTAGTGAACTACATCGCAACTGCTTGATGGCGTGTAAAGATCTTCATAAGTTTGGAGATCACACACTGAAGAAAGTCAGGGATGGGTTGGCTTATCGGTTAAAGGCGATACAACAAGGCATTGGGTCACCAAAGCGATGGAATTCTTAGGAGAAACGGGATGTGAAGAGGATCATCACGTGGATCGATGAAAGGTTGTACAGAAGGGACCAGTTCAGAAATCTGGAGAGCTTCGTAGGTGGTCGTCCCAGGATTTCTCTCACATGCTATCAACGCCATGTTCGCATTCCTAGAGATATTGCTGGACTACCTGAATCTCCTGGTACCCCTTAAGCTATTTTCATTTTCAATATTGATTTGGATGTGTGATTGCTTATGACTATGGTTTGTGCACACATAACAGTGTACAACCTATTCTTGTAATGAAAGGACCATGTGGTACGCTTCAGTGCCACAATCCTTATAAAAGGAGCGAAAGCTTCTTACTTTTGAGTAAAACTTATCAAACCTTTAACTTTTAAAAGGTTTTGCTCAAAAGAACAAGTACTTCCCCTTATGATTTTCCAAACCTCAAAAGTTAATATCACTTGTTGAGGGGGAGTATTTGATTAAAAACTTTGTTCACAAATTGTTCTTCGTGATAATCTTCCCACAAAACTCGAAATGGTCATATTCGATATCAAAATTTCATCAAAAATAACATTTATATGCCATTTTTTAGGGGGAGAAAAATTATGTGATAAGAAATATGTTGTGAAAATGCAAATGAATCATTGTGCTACAGACTTAACCAATGAATTGACGAGATCTTAAATGTTAGCAACTCGAAAAGACTTGTTCGGGACGGGTAATAATTTCAAGCTAGTTCGCTAAGTGATGTAAACGTTTCTCGCAAAGGACTTGTCCGAGTAGAATGTACCATTCGAGAAACTCTTGGTAGACATGAACTTTGATGGGTTTGACAACCTTTCGAGGTTTGTCCACACCTTCAAGGTAGTTATTAGAGCTAGTTGTCACCTAAAAGCTGACAATGTAACTCTTTAACTATGCAACATAACCGTGTCTCGCAGGGGATTGTCTATCTTGAGTTGATCAATTCAAAAGTGCGCTCTCTTCTCTCACCGTGCAAATTTCTGTCAAAATACTTAAGCACGTGTGGAGGGGGAGTATTTATGCAAAATCTTTAAATCTCAACAGTGGCATTAAATGTTTTTACTCATAACCACTTTGAGAGATTTTCATGAAAATGGTTTTATGACAACATAGGTTAGTCATGGAGTTATAAGGTGACTAAGGTTAGGAATAACCGTCCTATGATCCGCCAGAGCCGGAGGGATCTACCCAAGGACACTACCAATAGTTAGAATTAGAAGTCCTTAGGCATGATCATAAAAAGGAGAAAATGAGAATCGGAGAAAGAAGGAGTTGAAGAATTAAAAAGAAAAGTAAAGAAAAGGGTGAAAATAAATATCCCTATAGATTATTCAACTTAGGGCAGACACCGGGTTCAATTCATATGCTATTGGTTGTCACTTGATGACGCCGGTATTGAAGATTAAAAGTCGTCATGGACCCAGTGACGCATGCACTAAACCTTATTAGCCACTCAAGTTTCTCTCAACAGAAGCTTGATTCATTCTCACAGGGAACCCTACATAAACTATTGGCTCTCTCTTAAAGATGCTGGTATTGAAAAAAAAAGGAGACCCTCTCCCTAGTCTCCACTCAGGAAAACCAAAGCGTACTATTGAGGGTAGAGCCACGAGATTCATCAAAAGATCTCTTAGGTACACTTGACATTTTATCACTTGTCGTTAAACAATAAGGACGCAAGTGATACATTATCGTGTCCTTCACAGATCTTAGCAATCTGTCGAGAACATTTATGAGAGGTTCACAATTGTGATCCTCAGTGATTGAATGGAAACTCCTGCCAGGGTCAACATCAAACAGCCCTGACAGCATGTCACTTCGGTAACTCCCCGTGGATTACGCTTAGTGTGTCTCAAACGGTCTACAGTCGTGAGGTGATGCTTCGGTGTACCTCAGCGACTCATCTGAACTGTAGATGTACTTCGGTACATCGCATTATCTCACTTGTGGGACTCCAGTTCAGGAACAGCCTTTGTGAGAATTAGAGTTGTGTTTTCACACTATGCTGTTAACACTCTCGAAGTTCAAACTTGTAAGTGCTGGAATCCGCTTATCACAAACATTTCTTATGTTTTCTTCTTATGCAAGCTCTGGAGCGGACTGATCGTGCAGATTCTTCACATGCTCATACCAACAATGATAAGGTTTTAAAAGGTACCTTTTTGAGGGGTCATTTAAGCCCTTATTCGATCACTTTTGTATCCGTTATTGCTTAATATCGTTCCTTTTCACTTTTTAGGTCTCTTGAAGGCAAAATGCTGGAATGATGCTTATTTGGACGAAAAGGCGCGAATATACGAAGAAAATGGCCAAAGTCAGAATCGAGACACTCAAAGCTGCTGAAACATAAGGCGACGGCGTCACTGCATATCTGCGACGCCGTCGGGAAGGCATTTTGCGACGGCTCAGAGGCAAAATTACATGTTTTCAAGGGACGACGTCAGGTTCTAAAGGAATAGGCCGTCACTACTCAGACGGCCTAGATGCAGCCACGACGGCGTCAGAGCTGAAGGGGACGGCGTCACAGTCATAAGGTGACGCCGTCGAAAGGATTACGTGGCCAAGACGAAACCCTAATGACGGCGACACGACGGCGTCACGAAACATAAGGTGACGCCGTCGCAGATGTAATCTTATATATAGAATCCGAATTTTTCAGTTTTTGTGTGTAGTCTTTTGGAGTAAAAACCTAAAACCGAACCAAGGCTTTCTTGTGCAGTATTTTAGGGTTCTAAACCCTATTATACATCAAGATAAGTATTTACTTCATTAATTTAATTATGTCTTTGATTATTTGTGTGTATGCTTGCATGTTCTCCATGTCCGGCTAATTTATTTGTGTGTTTGCTTAGGGAATATGAAACTTAATTATTGAATATTGATTGGTTGATACTTATCTTAGTTGACTAATGATCTAGAGTGCGCTAGATTATTCGTTGTGTACTTAATGCTTGAAATTTCTTTGTGAACTTTAGAATATAATTATCTAGGTAATTGTAGGATAAAGTATTCAAGGACAACCGTAGAGTAGGCGTCTATAAATCACTAGAGGATTTGTAAACAAGACCCTTTGGTAATTTCAAAGAGTTAGGGAAACAAGCACGCCCTATAGCCTTAGAATCACAACGCAACTAGGAATAAGGACGTGACAAATCAACCATCAATAGGAGATAATTAAGGAGTAGTAAAACCTAAGTAAACACATCTTTAAACTATCATACGAGTACATATCAATTAGACATAGACTATCACAACCTTAGCTTAGATAATTAAATAATAGTAGAGTAATCGGTAGCAATACCAACCCCCAAATCCAATACCCGAGATTCGTACCTTTTCCATTTCTAAAAAATATAAAAATACAAAAATAATCTTCCTCAACCTCAACCTTAGCGTAGTAACTTCTCACTAGCATTCCTATTCCCCTAGAGAACGATATCAATACCCGTGGCTTACCCTAATTACTACACTACAACGATTAGGTTCACTGCCTAGGGTGTTATAAAACTTGCTCGAAGAAAAGGAAGTTTCCTTGACCCCGAACGACGCGTGTAGCGTTATCAAGTTTTTGGCGCCGCTGCCGGGGAATAGAATAGCTAGTTAGTAGTCCACCTCGTTTAGGTTTCTTTGCTTGATTCCTATCAAGTAAATTTTTCTCATTTTTTAGCTTTCTCTTAGTCTATCCCCCTTCTTCGTGACCTTTGTTCGTAACACCCATCACTTTTCACCATGGAAGGTGACAACCAACCACCACTCATCAACCCACCACCAAACGACCCGCCAAGAGCCCGTACTCTTGGTGAGTACTCGAGACCAAACCACCTAGGTTATAGGAACACCATTGAGCTTCCCGACCAAGCCCAAACTACGGCCCTGCGATCCGACACCATCCGGTTGGTGCAAAACGGATGTGCATTCCATGGACTTCGTTCCGAAGATCCAAACCAGCATCTGAGGGATTTCCTCAAAATTGTCGATTCCATCGACCTTGATGCTACTACTCGGGAGACCACGCGCTTGCGTCTCTTCCAATTCTCTCTACGGGACCAAGCTAGTAATTGGCTTGAGCGACTTCCCGTCGGCTCCATCTCAAGTTGGGATGATCTTACTTCTCGCTTCCTTGCTCAATTTTTCCCACCGGGGAGAACCACTAAGCTTAGGAATGACATCTTGATGTTCCAACAACGTCAAGGTGAATCTCTCTACGAAGCATGGACCCGATTCAAGGACTTACTTCATAAAGTCCCTCATCACGGCATTGATCTTTGGCTCCAACTCCAAATCTTTTATGATCATGTCAACTTTCCCACTAAGCGATCCATTGACCAAGCGGCCGGTGGAAAACTTAGTGATCTCACCGCGGAAGAATCATGGGAAATAATAGAGGACCTTGCCCTCTATGACAACGAAAGTTGGGATGACCCCCGTGAACTTCCCAAAACCGTCAAGGCAATCTCCTTGCCTCCTCCCGACCGTAGGATGATTGAACTTGAAGATCAAGTCAAATTCCTCATGAGTTCCTACGAGAATCCTAAGTCCTCGCGCCATATAAACAAAGTTTCCTCTTCGTGCGAGCCGTTTTGTGATCCTCATAACACGCGCACTAGCACCCTATCCCCCGAACATGCTTCCGTTGAATACGCATCCTCGCGTAATAATGGAACGGGAGGAAGATTCCCTACAACACCCGGACCTAGGAATTTCAATGAAACCCGGGAGGCATGGAAAAACAAGCCCGACTTTTACTAGGGACAAACCAAAGAATTCACCTCCAATGATTTCTCGTGGCCCCCACCTAACGGTCCTAACCAACAGAGTATTGAAGGGATGTTGCAAAACATAGTTGCGTCCCAAGAAACCCAAATGGCTAAGCTCTCGGACCACTTTAACCATCAACAAGCCGAGATGGATAGGAAGATAGACAACCTGTTGAAAGCTATAAATAGTGATAGGAAGGTTAGTGCTATCTCGACTCCCGAGCCTCCAGGTGTAGAAATTAAGGGTCCAAGCAAGCTTATTAAGCACGTCCAATTCGTCAATGCCATCGCCTTAGTGGAACCGGATGAAACAGATGACGAAGAAGACCAAACATTTGTTAATGATGAAACACCCGAGGAAGAAGATGAAGTAGACAACGACTATTTCAACAAATTTCCTACGGAAGAAGAATTATCCCGCCACCCTCACTTAGTGCGTGACCTCCGTCACATGTATGTTAGGAAAAGCCCTAGAATCAAGTTTGGGAACCCTTGGAATCTTAACATACCATGTTGCATAGGACACCTTTTTGTGGCAAAGGCTTACATTGATCGTAAATCCCCAATTAACATAATGACTAGCACCTATTACAATTGGATAATGAAGAAGCCTATCCCAACTAGGCAAGACCTCGATAATCCTAGTGATAAGTGTAATTTTCTTGGTAGAGTTAAGGGATTGCCCGTCTATGTAGGTAGTTTCACATTCCCTACGGACTTCATAATTGTGGAAGATATTAGCACGGCCATAGACCCTAGCTTGTCCCACGTTATTCTAGGAAAACCTTTCGTAGAAAGCACCGGGATGACCTATGACCCATCATTAGGAGTAGTGCGATTCAAGGATGAGACCGACGACGTAGCCTATCAAATGCCGTTTAAGATTGAGAAATTTTCATCACTCTCCAATGATGAAAAGGAACTTAAACTGTCGGTCTATTACAGGAATGATGAGGATAGGGAAAAAGGAGTAGATTATGTTATGGCTAAGCTTTTCGGGTTCTATAAAGATTGTTTGAATTTAGGACCGAAATATAGGACCGAGTGGGGAAAGGGTGAACTCTTAGAAAGGAGTATCATGGGACACTTCTACAACATGGAACCCCCCGATAAAGACCGTCAAGAGGGCGGTGATGCAAAAACGTAGGGGTAGGACTACGAGTCTAGCTACAAGACTCTTAAATAAAGAAAAGCGCTTCGTGGGAGGCAACCCATGCTTAATTGTTTGCTTGTTAGTGTCATATATCTTTTATTAATTGTTTGTCCTCATGTTTAAATTTGTAAAAATGCTTTATTTTGTTTTTAACCTCGTCTTAATTACATATAAAGGTATTTTACATAAAAGATAAGTGTAGGGAGGATTACACACGTTTTCATAAGAAACGTGAACATGAGAATAACAATTAACTAAAAGATATATATGTTTGTTTGTTCGAGTCAAATGCTTGTATCGAGTCATAATGGATGTTTTTGCAGAAGTTTTTCCAGATTCTAAAGATGCAAATTTTCCAGAATTTTTTCCAGAAAATCGCAGACCAGTTTTTGTCAGGATAACCTGACGGCGTCAGGATTGCAACCTGACGGCGTCAGGAAGGAATAAAAACATCAGCTTACTTTTTCTCGTTTTCTGAGCTACTTGTAAAATTTTGGAATTTTCCAGATCTTAACTTTCAAAACAAATTCTGTAAACATCCATTCCACAAGCATTATATCCTAGTTTAAATCGAGTCTTATGTATATTATTACCGCCGATTTTACGCGAAGGTTTCGTTTGTTTTCTTCTAGTGTGCAGGTTTAGTTTGTCAAGAAGAAGTTACACAAGTTTGGAAGGAGCCTTTCACGCAAAAAACTCTTCTTGGAAAAGATTTAACCACCACTTTTTACGGATCCTACCGAGCTAATCAGGGGAGTATTAGTTTCTTTCGTTTTTAATTACCTTCTATTATCATAACTTTGATACTTTCGGGGAACATTGGGGACAATGTTCAGTTTAAGTGTAGGGAGGGAAAATAAACGGGAACTTTGAAACTATGCTTATCCTTGACTGTTTGCTTTGTCCAAGTGTATTTGTGTAATAAACCATGAGAAAATGTAGGTTAGGGTAATTTTAGCCAAATTTAAAATTTTTTCATGACGTATAAGAGTGGGCCATTAGTCTTAACAAAAGCGTCTCATGGATAGGAAGTTGCATGACTAGCACAAAAACCCTTACCACCTAAATTCCACCCAAAATGTGAGGATCACCCTTAGATTAGTAGGAATTAAAGCATTCATCTTTAATGCTTAGAGTGTGAACCGGTAGTATATTAGATTCTAGAACTTGTTTTGTGATGCATTCCGAGATCGCTAGTGAGACTACACTTGTGTAGTTAGAAATATCTAAATGATAAGAGGCATTAGGATAAACCCTTGTTTAATACCTGTAATATAATTACTTCTTCCATAATCGGTTGAGTAATTCCCCCACACCCTTTGCGTTGTACTCATCTTTAGTACACGATACCCCTAGTTAACCCCTCAGAGCCTATCCTTTTCGCGGTTCTCGTGATATTTCGGTTTTTCCGGAATATCAATGAAGAGCATTGTTTACACCCCACCCCCAAATATACACCCAAATCGCCTTAGCCTACCTTTATTGCACTCACTTTTAGTGCAAATTTATGTTATCACCCAAAACCCTTAGTTCAATTATCTGGTTGCTTGCATGAGTTGCTAAGTCGAGTCATATCCTTTGTATACAGTTTTGGGATGATTGGGATTCATGGGAAAAGTTAAAGTTTATGAAACATAGGAAAGAGAACGTTAAACTCAAATTCCCTTTGTTTGCATAATAATGTACTCCAAGTGTTTTGATCTTTTCAATTCGGGTCAAATTAGTGTTAGAGTAATAAAAACTCAAGTGTAGGGATGTGTCTATAAATCCCTATCATTTTGATGTACCGTAGAGGATGGTAGAGTAAAAGTGTATGCAAAAAAAAAAAAAAAAAAAAAAAAAAAAAAAAAAAAAAAAAAACCATACGGGCTACCATCCTACATCTATCTTTTAAATTATGTTTGTTTATTTTCGTTGCCTAGAGTTTTAGAGTGTCGAGTCTTGGCTTAGCAACGCCATTCTTCGTATACTTGCAACATAGAGATTTTTGACTATCCACCACTATATAGCCTATCCCACCAAACCCTTATTTCCCTACCGTAAGCCTAACGTTACAACCCTTTAAAGACCTCTTTGATAGTCTTTCCTAGGTGCTTACGCCAAAGCGACGGAGGTTTGATCTATTCTCAAGCCTATGGTAATCTATGTACTAGGACCGGTTAATGAGTGTTTATCTTCCATTTCCGATTTGTTATATTTCATATATACACCCGAGAGAGATGTGAGTATCAAAACACCCCATGTGAGGTGCTAGTATGTAATTTCCGTGCTTGTTATGACTTTTGCGGGGCTTATATGTGTTGTGGACCGTTTTGAATGGATGCTTCATGACCCCTAACTTATAAATTAATTGGCTAAAAGCACATTTGCTTGAGGACAAGCAAATACCAAGTGTAGGGATATTTGATAAGGTTTTAAAAGGTACCTTTTTGAGGGGTCATTTAAGCCCTTATTCGATCACTTTTGTATCCGTTATTGCTTAATATCGTTCCTTTTCACTTTTTAGGTCTCTTGAAGGCAAAATGCTGGAATGATGCATATTTGGACGAAAAGGCGCGAATATACGAAGAAAATGGCCAAAGTCAGAATCGAGACACTCAAAGCTGCTGAAACATAAGGCGACGGCGTCACTGCATATCTGCGACGCCGTCGGGAAGGCATTTTGCGACGGCTCAGAGGCAAAATTACATGTTTTCAAGGGACGACGTCAGGTTCTAAAGGAATAGGCCGTCACTACTCAGACGGCCTAGATGCAGCCACGACGGCGTCAGAGCTGAAGGGGACGGCGTCACAGTCATAAGGTGACGCCGTCGAAAGGATTACGTGGCCAAGACGAAACCCTAATGACGGCGACACGACGGCGTCACGAAACATAAGGTGACGCCGTCGCAGATGTAATCTTATATATAGAATCCGAATTTTTCAGTTTTTGTGTGTAGTCTTTTGGAGTAAAAACCTAAAACCGAACCAAGGCTTTCTTGTGCAGTATTTTAGGGTTCTAAACCCTATTATACATCAAGATAAGTATTTACTTCATTAATTTAATTATGTCTTTGATTATTTGTGTGTATGCTTGCATGTTCTCCATGTCCGGCTAATTTATTTGTGTGTTTGCTTAGGGAATATGAAACTTAATTATTGAATATTGATTGGTTGATACTTATCTTAGTTGACTAATGATCTAGAGTGCGCTAGATTATTCGTTGTGTACTTAATGCTTGAAATTTCTTTGTGAACTTTAGAATATAATTATCTAGGTAATTGTAGGATAAAGTATTCAAGGACAACCGTAGAGTAGGCGTCTATAAATCACTAGAGGATTTGTAAACAAGACCCTTTGGTAATTTCAAAGAGTTAGGGAAACAAGCACGCCCTATAGCCTTAGAATCATAACGCAACTAGGAATAAGGACGTGACAAATCAACCATCAATAGGAGATAATTAAGGAGTAGTAAAACCTAAGTAAACACATCTTTAAACTATCATACGAGTACATATCAATTAGACATAGACTATCACAACCTTAGCTTAGATAATTAAATAATAGTAGAGTAATCGGTAGCAATACCAACCCCCAAATCCAATACCCGAGATTCGTACCTTTTCCATTTCTAAAAAATATAAAAATACAAAAATAATCTTCCTCAACCTCAACCTTAGCGTAGTAACTTCTCACTAGCATTCCTATTCCCCTAGAGAACGATATCAATACCCGTGGCTTACCCTAATTACTACACTACAACGATTAGGTTCACTGCCTAGGGTGTTATAAAACTTGCTCGAAGAAAAGGAAGTTTCCTTGACCCCGAACGACGCGTGTAGCGTTATCAAACAACATCACTAATGAAAGTTCTCTCAAAAGGCAACACAAAGTCAGAATGATTCTTTGTCAAGACAAAGAATCTACACAGTTTAAAGACTAAGAGAACTACATCAGTACTGAAATCCAACATTAAAGAGCGTGTGAGCATGTTGGAGAAAGACGTGAAGACACTGCAGCAACGAAGCGGACCTGATGCAGACAACCACAACATACTATCACTTCCATCACAAAGAACAAAGATCAAAGAACAAAGAAAATGATGACGTCAAAGCAGAAATTTTCAAAGGAAACGATTTCTCTACACTGGGGAGATTGTTCGAATCAAGGCACTTCTTCTCACAAGAAAGAAGAATGTCAGAAGACGTCAAAGCTACTATTACATCAGCACCTTCAACGCTTATATCATCAATTACTAACACTTAGGGGGAGATTGTTGGAATCACTCCTAAACTATATTTCAAGTGTTAGTAATTAACATGTAATAGTTAGCTTAATTATGGCTTTTATGTTAGTTATCATGCCAAGGCTTATGTAGAAAGCCCATGAGCCTTGGCCCAAGCCCATAAAGGAAAGGAAGGAAACTTGCATGTTGCCCTATTTCCTTCCTATAAATAATCCTTGTAAACCCTCACCTGAGGGTTGGTTGTTTACTTTCATTCATATCCTACGCATAACTCTTCTTTATTCTATACGTGTGTGTTTGATTGTGTTCATCCGATCATCTTATCTTTCTTTCTTACATAGTGAGGCTTGTGTTATGAATATGGGAACCTAACAATAGATAATGTTTGGATCGGAGTAATAGGGTCGAGGTTTGCATATTGTGCGAGTCAAGTCTTGCGTGGAAGGTATGTGTGAACAATATGGACTATTTTCTTCACGAAGGTTGAAGATAGAATCAAGAGACCAATCTTCGGTGAAGGCACATTGTCCATGATTTGGAATTCGGAGAATTTGAGCAAATTGACCAAGGGTTAAAACAAACTTTTGGTTTTTGATCAAAAACCAAAGAGATAGAGAATGATCCTCGTTACGAACGAGTTCGACTTGACGGAAGAATTCCAATACAAACCTTGAACATATTTTCTCGTTAATTTCAAGAAGACATTTCAATCCTATGGTTCGGAAGGAGGTATTGATACCTTCTTCATATTGTAGAGGAGTGTCGACAATACGTCCTTCGTGGAAGTTACGGGTTTCGAGATTATTGAACCCACGGACATGATTGCCAGGTGTATTGGGCTCAAGGGAGATGTTAGGAGTGTAGACGCTAGTGAGTGAAAAATCGAACTCATATTCATGCGACGTAGCGAAACCTATAGGAAAGAAAAGTTAATAGGATGTGACGTATTACGGGTAAAACAATGATTACCTAACGTTTTTACAAGATGTTTATTAACAATGACATTTAACTCACTTAATGTTTCACATTCTAGTAGAAGATTTCTTTTAGGAAGAAAGTGGTTTTTATTTTGCATGGAAAATATGTTATCCAGAAGGACGGTTCCCTTCTATCAGGGATCCGGCTGGTATACTTGCCGGGATCCGTGGATCTGTAGTAACAGAAGCAGATTTTTGATAAAAACATAGGTTTAATAGTTTTATACCAAGATATGTATTTTAGCCTACATTTTCTTTTAGCATGCATTCATGGTGACGAAAGAATACGGAAAATATAAATCAAAATAAATGACAAACACATTATGATAACAAAAACCTAGATAAACTAGACTCTTAATAATATTTCATATCAATGCTAAGAATGATACAAAGGATTGGGTATATAACCCAATGTAGATTAACAACACAAAGTATATGTCTCCGTATGTGAACTTGATCATAGGGAACACAAGAGCGATGAGTGTTAAGGCGATGAGCACGAGGGCGATGTAAACCATGTTGATGACGAACCTTCTTAGTTTTGGTTTGAGATGAGATGAGATGAGAGGAGGATGATGTTTTGAATGAGAGGTAATTTTTTGAAAATGGAAGATTTGAAAAAGTGAGGATTTGATATAGTGGATGACGGATTGTTTATTTATGGGGAAGGAGGAATTTTTTGAGATTTGTGTTTTGTTTTATTATTAGAAATATATGATTTTTGGATTAAGTGAAATAAAATACAAGTTTTATATACCACGACTTTAGACAAAAAAGTAACACGTATGTCAGAAAAGGCTTCCTAATGAAGCTACATGTAATACATGTATATGCACAAAAGATAAACATATAAATACCTATGTAAGCATACTTAATTATCAAGCTAATGTCATTTAGAGATAAGTAGAAAGTCATACGTCTAATGCACTTAGGAATGTCTTTACAAATGACACAACAAATGTCAGTAGACAATTCCGGCTCCTTTGTGTTTAAGATACCTTCTTAGGGAAGGTATTCTTGTTACCAAGCGACTCCTATGGCTTGGTAGGTATGAGCTTTGACTAAGCAACATGACAAAGAGGATTAGTGCAATTAAATGAAGAATAAATAATAAGAAAAATCTTGTCATCTAATCAACATCCAAATAAAGAGTTTTAAAAGACATGGTGTTTGTTTTTATGAAAAACCTTCTTTGTAGTTTCCAATTAACTATGGATCGTATCAAGTTTTTGAAGTACAATATACTTTAAGAAACTTGGTAACGAAGCTTTGATGCCAATTGTGGAAAACTAGAAGGGGGGTTGAATAGTTTTACCAATTAAAAACTCGTTTTAAACTATTTAGATCGACTTATGTCAATCTATTTGGATGTGTGTTGTATGTTGATAAACAAACATATAGGAATATAAATATGTAATGAAAACATAAAGAGTAAGAAGCACAAAACCACAACGCGAGTATTTATAGTGGTTCGGCTACAAGAACACCTTCCTTGCCCTACTCCACTCCCCGAGTCACCTACTCGAGAGTTCGTAATCACTACACAACACCGACTCCTTATGGTGGAGAAACCTTCACAACGTTGCCTACTCTTTTTCCGGTACTAGGCTAACCACCGGGTCCTTTACACCAAGGAGAACCAATCATATCACAACGTCGCCTACCCTTTATCCGGTACTAGGCTAGATACCGAGTTCCATTACAATGGAGGAACTACTACCCAACACTACACCAATCACCTAACCCCAAAGGAGATCAACTCCTTATTACAACATCATCAAGGATATCAATATCCTTGGATCCAATACTAATCTATCTTGTACATCGAAACACACCATATCGAATGTACTTCTTAGGCACCTTTCACTAATGCCTTTGACTAGATCTTCAAGACACCCTTCATTAATGACTTGTGACTTGAATTCTAGGCACCCTTCACTAATGCCTACAATACGGACGATCGACACCCTTCACTAATGTCTTCGTCTTGACACTTGAGACATCTTTCACTAATGTCTTCAACACTACACTTCTTAGTAGAAAGAAAAGAACCATCAATAAGAGGACTTCAGTAGTCTTGATGATGAGGAAGCATGGCAACTCATGGACTTGAGCTTGCTTGACTTCAAAGGTGGTGATCTCGCCTTTAAGAGGAACCTAGAGGATCACACAAAAACAAAACTACAAACATAGATCACTTGGATCTGGGGTTAGAGAGTTTTTAACTCAAGGAGAAAGTATGTGAGAAAGGGTTGAGAAACAATGAAGAAATGGCTCATTATTTATAGAGAGAAAATGCCTACTGTTCCCCGGATCCCATGGATCCCTCCCTTAAGGGATCCGTCCAGCGTAAAGCTAGGGATCCGTGGGACGCTCCTCTTTGCCCATGGGTATTTTGGTCATAGGTCATAGGTCATGGGTCATGGGTTATGGGTTGATCCATGGGTATTTCTGTAGATACAATGTATCTAATGAGAGCAATGTATCTAGTCAAGTGGGTATGAGTCAATACCATGGGTTATGGATATGCTCCATGGGTTGTAGTTATTTACCTATTATATAATACATACTAGTTATGTATATATTTGCCCAATATGTAAACACTAGTTGTTGTACATATGTATTACTAAATCATAAAATCACTTATACTTGTTTTAGTGTTTTATGTGAAAACGTAAGTGTGTTAGAAAACCATTGGCTCAAACTATTTACGTATTTTATTTGTTTCATTAAAATGATTTTACGTTTGTTATCGACAAAACATTAGAAGATCGTAAAATATAAATAAACGTATTTACGGCTTATTTGTATTAACAAAATTTTTTAGGTTGGAAAAGTCATTCAAAAGTTTTGATTCCTTAGCATTAAATTCCTGTTTAAGCACTCTTACATTTTCTTGAAGTTCTTGCTTTTGCTTAACAGTTTTAGTAAGCTTTTCTTGTAAGGAGTTTAACTCTTGTTTTAACATTTCTTCCCTAAAGTTGCTTTTTCTAATGACTGTACGTATTTGGTTATCCATCTCCTATTCACGGTGGTCAATTCAAACTTAGCACGTTGTTCATAAATGGAAACTTGTTCCTTATAGGCATTAAGTTCAGAGGTTATGGAATCATCAGGGGCAGATGCAGTGTATTCATCAAAAACATAGTCACCATTGACTGCAAAAGATGCATTACTTGGTACATATTCACTTCCATCTTGCTTCACATATTGATCATATGGGACAACATTGCTATTACCCATATTTTCAATATCTGATTCAATAATTTCAGTTGATTGTACTTTGTCATGCATCTTTTGCCCATAAACCTCATCGTATAGTTTTAATACCTCTGAGATGATAGATTCCCAGGAAGGATTGGCCTGTTTTGGTGTAGAAGCCCTTGGAGTGACCATTGGTGAGATACTAGCCATTAAGATGGTCTGGGCAGTTGGTTCATCATCAACATCTGAATCAAATGCATCACAGTCTGCAACTTGAAATGCGTTGGGATTTTTCTGACCCATACCCTGCACTGGATGTACATCCACATCAGCATCATAAGTTCTGGAATTTCCCTCAGCAAGGAATAGAAATTCTTACTCATTCAACACAGCTCCACTGTCTTGAGCTTGTACCAGCAGCATCTTGCCCCTGAAGTACTCTGCATTTTGTGGACGTTTTGGAAGAGTGCAATTCCTTGCGATGTGACCTTATCCACCACAGTTGTAACACTTGATTTGCTTTACTTGACCCTGAGCCATGTTCCTTCCACGATTCTGATTACCCACATATCCACCACCACTGCCAGCATTCCCATATCCAACACCAACATTCCCATACCCAACACCAACATTCCCATATCCAGCACCAACATTCCCTTGCTCATTATGTGGAAGGTATGCATTTTGTCTTCCTTTCACATTTTGCACCACTACCTTTCCGTCTTTAACCGTAGCATGATTGTGAAGATTGGATGCAGTTCTGAGGTGATTGTTGGTGTGTGGGTGAAGTTCATGTTCTGCTTGACCATTAAAGCCAGTTGATTGACAAGCTGTTCCATGAATGTGTCTGATTCTGGAGGCTTATACCCTATATCCGGAATGAGTTTCTGATTACCATTTCCAGTAGGTATGACTTGAGATGCCTTGGTAGTTATTCCCACATTAGTGTAGAATGCAGTTGAATCATTTGAAGAGCTATCATTTCCAGCATTGTTGTTAAACTTTTCAAGGATCATCCGTTCAAACACATCATGCTTCTCATTTTGGAGCAAATAAGCATACAATTGCCCATAATTGGTGTTCCTCAAACCTTTGTATAGCTTGACTGCAGTGATAAATTTGTGCCATTCAGGATTCATGTTGTTCACAAACTTTGAATTGAGCTGAATATTTGGCATTGTCATTTTGATATTCCTCATATCATTCACAAGCTTGTGGAATCTTACATGATATTTAGTAACACTTTCCCCTGGATTCATCTTAAAATTCTCAAAGTCATCATACAGCTGAGATTCCATGTCTTCTTTTCTCAATTCTGAACCAGAGAGAAGCATCTTAACATTGTCCCATACTGCCTTCGCTTCAGTGTTGTGATTGATCAACTTGTAAATGTCCTTAGGTAAAACCTGAAGGATGATGTTTGAAACCCTGATGTCAACATCGTATCTCTTCTTCTCCTTCTCAGTAAGTTCATCATACGTCTTTGGTCTATCCAATCCTAATGTCACTGAACCATCAACGGCAGTTTCAAGAATGTCTCTCGTAGTCTCAACTTGATATGGTCCTTCATCAATTGATTTGAGGATATTAACCCCCTTTTCCTTTCCAAAGAAATACAGTCTAATTCTTTGAGCCCAAGAGTCATCTTCGGTTCTGTCCAGCATGGGAGGACGAGTGTCAGATCCTGCAGCTTGTACATCATCAACAACGGAAGATGTGATTGTAGACATGATTACAGATTCTATGGGATTTCACAACTCTTTGATTAAACCGGGAAATAGATTCTTTCACGGGATTTTACTAAATCAAGAGAAAACCATAAAACGTAACACGAAGAAACAATAAGTCTCAAAAGACAAATCCCACACTTGACAAGTCGCTCTATGGACAAATCGCACCCTAGTTCCCAAATCGCTTTAAATGACAAATCACTTAAGTAGAAAAATCGCTAAACAGACAAATCGCTTAAACAGACAAATTGTTTAAACAGACAAATCGCTTAAACAGACAAATCGCATAATCCTCAAATTGCATAATCAGACAAATTGCATAGTACACAAGTACATCCACTATTTCCACTAATTTTTCCTTTCTTGTCATTTTGTCTCAATAGAAAAATCGCATAGTATACAAGTCGCTTCACAGAAACAGACAAATCGCTTCAATAAGCAATCTCTCGAGTGACAAATCGCATACAAGAAAACATATCCGAGACACAAATCGCTTAACAGAAACTTTCTAAAACACCACTTTTCAATCCAAAAACAACCCAACCACGATGATTCAGGCCTTCCAAATCAAAACCTAAACACATATAATGTTTCTAAACACAAAAGTACTATCCAAATCCAAATTTTAACACTAGAAATGATCCAAAAGATGCAAACTACTCTAAACTCATTCAAACCCAAAAACCTTATGAAAACCACTAGAAATCCAAGAACATGAAAGATGAATGACCAAACCATAGCTCTGATACCATTTGAAACATATTGGATTTCATAAACACATCACATATATTAAATATGGGGCATATAATATAGGTTCTAGAGATAGAAAGTGGAAGAGTTTAGGGAACTTAGTGAGACAAAGAATAATGATATTATGAAGCTCCAACCCTCTACCTTGGGAGGTAGAGGGTATTTATAGTTTCTTACAAGAAACGCCTCCTACGGGCTGTGGATCAGGCATACAGTGGGTAAAGACCCTTCCGTCCTCCACGGTGTTACTTAACAAACTACTTACTAACATTACATGACTACGACTACGAGCTTTCCAACGAATACATATACTTGAGGTGACCGACTCTTTAACTACCGGATTTTCTAAATCCTAACATTTAGGGAGGTAGACTTTTGGAGAAAAAACCCTAAATCGTTTGTAGTCCGATTTGGATAGTATCTTAGGGTCCCATACCCTATTTTACACATCGAGATAAGTCTTTTAATCCAAAGTAACATTATGTCTATCCCTTATTCGATTGATTGTGTGTATGCTTGCTTGTTTACCATGTCTAGCTAAATTTCTTGTGTGTTTGCTTAGATCTATGAAACCTAGTCATTGATTATTATTAGGTTGTTTCTTATCTTAATTGTAAATTGGCTTAGGAGTGCAACTAGGCATCATTCGTTGTATTTAATGCTTGAGTATGCTTTATGAGGATATAGTCTATGGATGAAATAGCCAAGGCTTGCCGATTCCGTAGGTTGTATAAGAGAGATAACCTCAAAGAACTAGGGACTACGCATACCCTATGACCTTAGGAATACAACGCGTTAAGATAAGCTATGACAATTCAACCGACCAATAAAAGATAACTAGGGAGTAATAGTATCTAGATAAACTAGATAAGTAAAGTAATCGGTAGAAGTACCACCCCCCAAACCAATTGCCCCGAGATTTTACCTTAGCTTTATAAAAAAACAATAAAAAGATAAAAAAGAATCATCCTCAACCTCCACCTTCTCGTCATATATTTCTTACTAGCATTCATATTCCCCTATAGAACGATATCAATCCCCGAGGCTTACCCAATACTACACTGCAACGATTAGGTTCACTGCCTAGGAGGTTGAAAAACTTGCTCGCCGAAAAGAAAGTTTCCTTTGACCCCGAACACGCTCCGTACGCGCATCAATGTGCATTCCATACACTTCGTTCCAAAGATCCTAATCAGCATCTCAAGGATTTCCTAAAAATTGTTGACTCAATTGAGCGGGAGGAATATTCCCTACAACACCTGGACCTAGGACTTACAACGAAGCCCGAGAAGCATGGAAGGGAAAAACCGAATATTATTGGAGTCAAACCAAAGCATTCACCTCTAACGACTCCCCATGGACCCAAAAACATAATTCAATCCCTCATACCTCTAGTCAACACAACTTAGAAGGTATGATGTGAAACTTCGCGACATCCCAAGAAACCCAAATAGCTAAGTTTTCGGATCACTTTAATCAACAACAAGCCGAGATGGATAGGAAGATAGATAACCTCTTGAATGCCATTACTAATCATGATAGGACGACAACCGAAAATTTTAATGGCATCTCGACTCACTCCTCTGAAAAAGCTTCCCTTGTAAAGATTAAGGACCCGTGCAAGTACTTTGCTCACTCGCAGTTAGGCAATGAAACTAGGGACCCATCTTCATCAAAGCACGTTCACTTCGTCAATGATATCACCCTAGTGAGACCATATAGGAATAACGATGAAGCAAACCATGAGACGGTGCTTGAGGTTAGTGAGACTCCTAAGGATGAAACAACCAATGAAGTAGACGAAGTAGGTGATAAATACTTCAACAAGTTTCCTACGGATGAGGAACTTTCATACCACCCACACGTAGTGCGTGACCTTCGTCCCCTTTATATAATGAGATGCCCACAAATCACCTTTGGAAATCCTAGAAACCTCAACATACCGTGTTACATAGGACATCTTTTCGTGGCAAAGACCTACATTGATCACAATTCCCCAATAAACATCATGACTAGCACATATTATAATTGGGTGATGAAAAAAACCTATCCTAAATAGGCATGTTGGGAATAAGCAGTTACTACGGATGGTTGTGGTTTACACTGCTTGGATTAACACTAACAGTGGAAACGTATTCCCACTGCAAGTTCTTCATTACCACTGCTATCAATTTATGATAAGGTTAAACGCGTCTAGATAAGTATAGAATAGATCTTGTGTATATTATATTATGTTAGCTTTATACTTATCTTGTAAAGGACTTCTTGTTGTATAAAAGGAGATCCTAGGTCATTGTCTTAAGTACGTATAACATTACGATATTACCTACGAAAGCTTTAAGGTGTAACCCTAGTGATAAGTTAAGATCACTCGTATTATTTCATTAATAATATTGGAGCTTGAGTTTTGTGTTAACTTGTGTTTATTCTCATACATCATATAATTCGTCTTCTAAGTATTACTTAAGTAAATTCCGCTTGCTTGATAATATCATACAAAATTTCATTGACACAAGGAGAGTGTCCCAGATCCATCAAGTGGTATCAGAGCCAGGTTCTGATATTTTTTTTAGAAGATCCAATGAATTAGCTTGACTCACTCACTCAATTCAATGGAGATGGAAAACAACCAATCAAACTCTTCTTCTACACCCAGACTCCCTAAGCTTAAGCTTAATGAGTTTGAGATGTGGAGGATACTGACTGAGCAATACTTCCTCATACAGGACTATGCTCTATGGGAGATCATTCAACTTGGTGATTCTTTCAAATCTGTGACCACTACTTCAAAAATTGGTGACACAGATGTTGTGAAAGTTTCTGTGCCTGAATCAAATGCTGAAAAATCTCAAAAGAAGAATGATCTTAAAGCTAGAAGTCTGTTGCTGATGACTCTTCCTAGAGACCAGATTATTGCATTCAGCAAGTTCAAGACTGCTAAAAAACTGTTTGAAGAGATTTGCTCAGTGTTTGGTGGTAATGATGCTACAAAGAAAACTCAGAAGACATTGTTAAAGCAAAGTTATGAAAACTTCTCTGCTTCAAGCAATGACTCAATTGATAGCATTTTCACCAAACTTCAGAAGATTGTTACACAGCTAACTGTGTTTGGCATTGAGGTAGAAAAGGAAGACCTCAATTTGAAGTTTCTAAGAAGTTTGCCTTCAGAGTTTCAAACCAATGTTACTGTCTGGGAAAACAAAACAGACGTAGAAACTATGAAGCTCAATGATCTTTACAACAACTTCAAACTTATTGAGCAAAGGTTGAAGAAGGCAAGGAAACTTGGTACAAGCTCTAGTAGCTTGGCATTGTTGTCAAATTCTGTTGACAGTGATGATTCTGAAGATGAAAGTGATGATGATATTGCCACTGTAGGTTCTAAAGTTTCCACTGGCAATGTGAATATTGCCACTCCAGGATCAAAGAAGAAGGTTGCTAGTATTGGAGATCCTACCTTTTATGCTTTTATCTCCATACAAGTTGATGGCTCTCTCTTAACTCATGAAGACATAGAGCAAATTGATGAAGATGACTTGGAGGAGATGGATATAAAATGGCAGATAGCTCTTCTTAGCATGAGGGCTAAGAAATTCTACAAGAAGACTGGCAAGCCTATCCACATTAATGGTGATGATACTGCAGGCTTTGATAAGAAGAAAGTGGAGTGCTTTAACTGCCACAAGTTTGGACATTTTGCTAGAGAATGTAGAAGACCAAAGACCAAGGACAACAGATCTACATGGTACAAGCAAAAGAAGGGACCAACTGTGGAAGAACCAAAAGCAATGTTGGCTATTGATGGTGTGAGCTATGATTGGAGTTTCATGGCTGATGATCTTGAAGAGGAACACACAGATATTGTTTCTGCTGAAGTTGCTCTTATGGCTTTCTCTAACGCTGAGGTACAAAACTCTGAATGTTGCTCTAAAACATGTAGGGCTGCTAGAGAAGTTGAAAGACTTAATGATTTATATTCTAACGAAAGACAAGAGTTATACACTGCTAATTATACTGTGTCTAATCTTAGGAGAGCCATGGCAGTTTTAGAAAAACAAATAGAGCACTTTCAAGAAAATGAATCAAAATATAGTGATGATATGATTCTTCTTAGAAGAGAGTTAGATCATACAAAAGCTGTGAATGATGCATACCAAATAGAGCTTGAAAAACTTCAAAAGAAAACTGAAAATGTCAATTTAACTCTAGACACATGTTATCATCAGTCTAAGTCAATTGATAAAATTTGGAATGCTCAAATATTTAATAAAGCTAAGTCTGGTATGGGTTATAATACAGTGCCACCACTACTAAGAGGTGTTCCATCACCTCCAGGTATAGATTTAGCTCATACAGGTTTAGAAGACTTTAAGGAACTTGAAAGAGAATATGGTCCTTTAAAGGACACAGTGGTGAAGAGTGAGGAAGAGAGTAAGCTTGATAATGATGTTTTTGAGAGTGCTAGTGACTCATCAGTTGTTGATGAGAATGTTAAAAAGAATGTAGAGACTACTATCCCAAAAGTTGTTAATACTGTTACAGAGGAACCTAGGAAACCAGTTAATAAACCTAGACCAACTGTAAGGTGTGCTGAGATGTATAGGAACAAGCCTACATCTCCTAGGGGTAACCAGAGGAGTTGGAATCATGTTAAATCTCAACAACTAGGTAGTGATTTTGTGATGAACAACAACGGACAGGTCTTTACCCACTGTATGCCTGATCCACAGCCCGTCAGGTGGCGTTTTATTGTAAGAACTATAAATACTCTCTACCTCCCAAGGTAGAGAGTTGGAGCTCATAATAAGATTTTTCTTTCTCTCACTAAAGTTCCCAAACCTCTAACTTTCTCTCTCTAAAACATATTATACGCCTACTTGATCTTATGGTTTAGTGTGTTTGTGAAATCCAATATGTTACAATTGGTATCAAGAGCCATGGTTTGATCATCTCTTACATATCTTTGGATTTCTAGTGATTTTTAGGTGGTTTTAGAGTTTGAAAAGGTTTAGTGGTTTTTTGCATCATTTGATTACTTTCTAGTATTAAAGTTTGAATCTTGGGTGTAGTTTTGTGTTTAGAATCATTGTATGTGCTTGGGTTTGGATTTGGTAAGCTTGAATCACTGTGGTTGGACGTGTTTTGGATTGAAAAGTGTGTTTTGTTAAGTTCTTCTTGCTAGCGACTTGGCTCTCGGTGTGATATTCATCATAGCGACTTGCTTCATAAAAAATTAGCGAGTTGGAGTGTTATTTGGTAGCGATTTGGTCCTAGCGACTTTTCTATTGAGACAAGCCGACAAAAAGTACACTTAGTGGATTCTCCACTACGCGTAGCGACTTGTTGTAAGTTAGCGACTTGTACTTTATATCGTTAGCGACTTGGTGTTAGCGAGTTGGTACCTAGCGAGTTGCTATTTAGCGACTTGACAAATTAGCGACTTGGTTCTTAGCGACTTGCTGTCAAAATTTTGCTAGCGACTTGGATTGTAGCGAGTTGTTATATAGCGACTTGGGATAATAGCGACTTGGCACTTAGCGACTTGGTTCAAGGTTTCCTAGCGACTTGGGTGATTTCTTGTTTTAATACGGTTTTCTCTTGATTCAGTAAAATCCCGTGAAAGAATCTATTTCCCGGTTTAATCATAGTGTTATAAAATCCCGTATAATTCTTAAACATGTCTGCCACCGTACCTACAATCATCTCCACTGTTGCCGAGGATGTTCAAGCAGCTGGTTCAGATACTCGTCCACCCATGCTTGATAGAACTGACTACGACTCTTGGGCTCAACGAATTAGATTGTATTGTCTTGGAAAGGAAAATGGGGTCAACATACTCAAATCCATTGATGAAGGACCTTATCGAGTTGAGACTACTAGAGACATAATTGATACAACTGAAGATGGAACAATGATTTATGGAATAGACAGACCAAAGACGTATGATGAGCTCAATGATAAAGAGAAGAAGAGATTCGATGCGGATATCAGAGCTTCTAACATCATACTGCAAGGTCTTCCAAAAGACATCTATAAGCTTATCAATCACAACACTGAAGCAAAGGTTGTATGGGATAATGTCAAGATGCTCCTCTCTGGTTCTGAATTAACTATTGAAGACAGAGAATCACAATTGTATGATGAATTTGAGCACTTTAAGATGAAACCAGAAGAAGGTGTCTATGAGTACTACGTGAGATTCCATAAGCTTATGAATGACATGAGGAACATCATAATGACCATGCCTAACATTCAGCTGAACTCAAAGTTTGTTAACAACATGAATCCCGAATGGCACAAGTTTGTCACCTCTGTGAAGCTTACCAAAGGTTTGAAGAATACAAACTATGAGCAACTCTATGCCTTCCTTCTTCAAAATGAGAGACATGCCATGTTTGAAAAAAGGATTCTTGATCAGTTCAAAGCTCAGGGAGAAACAAGCTCAACAAATGATTCAACTGCCTTTTAGACAAATGTTGGGATTACCACCAAAGCTTCTCAAGTTGTACCCACGGGAGATGGTAATCACAAACTCATTCCTGATCCAAGGTTCAAGCAACCAGATGCTGATGCTGTCATGGGACATTTCATCAATCAACTGGCCCTTATGGTTAAAGAGAACATGACACTTTCACCTCACACTAACAGACTTTACACCAACAATGAAATCAGAACCGCTTCCAATCTTCACAATCATGCTTTGATCAGAGATGGGAAAATTATAGGGCAGCCAGTTCAAGAAAGGAAGTTTGATCAAAGAAGGGGTGGAGCAGGTGGAGGCTATGGTGGAAATCAGAATCGAGGAAGGATTGGAAATCAAGGACAAACAAAGCCTATAAAATGCTACAACTGTGGTGGTGAGGGACACATTGCAAGGAACTGCACATCTCCAAAGCGTCCACAGAATGCTGAGTACTTCAGGGACAAGATGCTGCTAGTGCAAGCTCAGGACAATGGAGCAGCTTTGGATGAAGAGGAGTTACTTTTTCTTGCTGAAGGGAATGCCAAGACTTACGATGCTGATGTTGATGAACAGCAGATTCAGGAGATAGGTCATAATCATCAGAATGCCTTTCAAGTAGCTGATTGTGATGCATTTGATTCTGATGTAGATGATGAACCTACTGCTCAAACAATCTTCATGGCTAGCATCTCACCTATGGTGTCTCCAAAGGTCTCTCCTCCACAACAAACTAGTCCATCCAAAGACAAGATAATCTCAGAGGTATTAAAACTATATGATATTGTTGATGAGCGAAAGATGCATAATGAAGTACAATCTTTTGAGACTTATGAATCAGATATTGATGATGTGGATAATAACAATAATGTCACATATGATCAATATGTGAAGCAAAGCGAAAGTGAGACTGTACCAAGTAATGCATCTTCTGCAGTCAATAATGACTATGTTTTTGATGAATTCACTGCATGTGCCCCTGATGATTCTATTGCCTCTGAACTAAATGTTTATAAAGAACGTGTTGCTATTTATGAACAACGTTCTAAATTTGAGTTGACCACCCGTGAGCAGGAAATGGATGACCAAATGCGTAGAATCATGAGAAAAAGTAAGTTTAAAGAAGAAGTTATAAAACAAGAGTTAAATTCCTTACAAGAAAAGCTTTCTAAAACTGCTGAGCAAAAACAAGAACTTCAGGAAAATGTGAAAATGCTTAAGCAAGAATTTAATGCTAAGGAATCAAAACTTTTGAAAGATTTTTCTAATCTGAAAACTTTGAAAAACAAGCTTGAAAACAAGTTGTACGTACAAGGGAACACCATTCAGACTGCTCACATGATCACTAAGCATAGAGTCTTAAGCGACAAGCATAGTATCCCCATTATTAAGAATCCAATCCTGAGTATGTTAAGAAAGCTAAAGAAGCCCAAACGGTAATCTATGATGGCAATGAGATCCTAAAGCCTAGACAAAAACCTAGTTGCACTGAGAGCACTAAAGAAGATAAGCAATTAGAAGATGTCACTCAAAGGAAATTGGAGGAAAAACTTAAGAGCCCTTCTTGCATAGAGAAAGGAATCAGTTATAAAGCACCCAACTATTCTAAGGAAAATTGGATTGCCCTTAACAAGTTTAAGCCTCAAACATTGTTAACACCCAAACAAGTGTTCTGGAAAATGGACTTAGATAAGCAGAAAGCAGAAAATATTGTCGAAACAAACCCTCCCCTTAGGAAAATGCCTAAAGCGATTGTGTATTCTCCCAATACACCAATGCATCTAGTCCCTAGAACTATTGCAACTAAAAGCAAGACCTTAGTCAGTCAATATGTTATCTTTCAACTATTTGTTGATTTTGAGAAAACTTGCAAGAAAAGGATCACACCCACTGGTATAACTGAAGGAGAAAGGGGTTTTGAGCAAACTAAAGAATGTTATTTAACTGAAGTCATGCCTTTCTTTAAACAATTAAAATATCAATTTGAGAGTCTTAAAAAAGGAATGAATTCAGACATTAAAGAAATGGAAAAGGAATTTGATGCAATGATAGTTGAGGTTAGTGATTATGAGCGAGCATTAAAATATAATGAGATTGAGAGGAAGAACTTGCACACCTTAAATGAGAATCTGATTTCTGAATGTATCTCTCTAGATGTGTTCTACACTGCTACTAATTGTTCTATTACCGCTTCTCAATTTCATGAATTGTCTGTTGCTTTGAAAGTCTCCCATGATCGTGTAATTGAGCTTGAAATCAAAAACTCTAAACTAAGTGAGAAAATTGATAAGGATGATCATGATAATTTGGTGAAACATCTTTCTAAACTAGAAGTTGATCATTTTGATCTAAAACTAAAATATCAACATCTTAAAGAAAATGTTAAAACCTCAAACATCAAGACATCCTCAGATGCTCCAGAGTTTGATGCAGTTTTTCAAATAAACCAACGCGACGAACAGATTCAAGCTCATTGTAACACGATCAGAAATTTGAAAGCCCAAATCGCTCAATTAAAGGGTGAAAAGAACAATGTGACTGGTTCCCAAATGCCTCCTCCTTTAGATTCTCAGAATTCTCAAACGTTTCATCTTCAAAACTTAGTAAATACATTACAAAAGGAAAACGAAAGTTTCCTAGAAGAAAACGAAAAGGTTAAACGTCATTTCAATGAGTTATTTGAATCAATAAAGGTCACTCGTAACAAAAACAACGAACAAATAGCTTCATTGCAAAAGGAAATTGAGAATCTGAAGAGCCAGGTAAAAGGGAAAATGCCTATGACCAATGGGGAGAATGGTGTATCAAAGGTTCACTCTAGTAATAAATATGCTTTGTCTGTGAAATATGTTCCCCCTCATCTCAGGAATAACAAACTTGTTATTCAAACATATTTCTCATCCCTTAAGGATTGTCTAGAATGTCTATGTGAGATTGTTGAAGAGGATAAGTTAGAGAAACCACTTGACAATGCAATTGGGCATGCATGCTTATATGCCAAACGATCTCAAGAAATTCTAGAATGCTTAATCACAATATGCCCTAAGTCTTTAGGTGAGAGAGTTAATCCTTTGATTCCGTGTTCTATGCCTAGTGCCAAGTATGATATTCATTCGATGCCTGATGTTTTGAATGTGAACCTTAGTGTGCCTTCAAGTAGTTCAGATTCCAGATATGTTAATGCTAAGAAAGCAAACTCGAGTGTGCCTTCTAGAAGTACAAATCCCAGCACTTCTAGTGTTAAGAAAGTGAACCTTAGTGTGCCTGCATGTAGTTCAGATCCCAGCACATCTAAACAGGAGAAGCAAAGAGTAGCAAAACCAACTAATGTTCCCATTCCCTATACAGGAGTAATCAGTGACATTAAAGCGAGCAGGTTAAAGTCTCAAGACAATACAAGGAATGACAGGACCTCGCAAGCTAAGAATGTGCATTGGAAGAGAGTAGAAGACCAACCTAGGAACTTTAAGTTTGAGCCGAATAAAACGAATCGTGTTGATTCTAGTATTAGCCATAGGCGTACTGTAATTAATTCGAATTCTGATACTATTTGCAAACCTTGTAATGATGTCTGCTTGAATTCTGTTTCTAATCAGGAATGTGGTGTAAAGTTTTGTCTAATGCTGTCAAATCCCTAGTTAACACTGTTAATGCAAAATATCATGCTAAGAAGGCAAAAAGGCAAAGGCGTAAGAAAGTTAGAAAACAGTGGAAGCCCACAAGAAGAACATTTAGTAAGATAGGTTATCAATGGATTCCTGTGGGTCATAAGGTTAATCAGGCAACGCCCACTAGAAAATGGATGCCTACTGGTAGAACTATTCCCTTAAGAAGTGAGCACACTTTGAATAGGGCAAATACAGACATTAGTACTGCATTTATTCATAATGATTCCATTGCCTCAATTTCTGATATGAATGCTTCAATTTCTGATGTGGGTGTTCCAACCATTGTTACTAACCAAATGGAACCCATTCTTGCATGGGGATCCCAATTATCCAGTTATCCATTCTTGTCTGTATTCAACTGCAGATCGTTCAAATCGTTCTGTGGTACCTGGACTCAGGCTGTTCCAAGCATATGACTGGCGACCGTTCGTGGCTCATGAACTTCGTGAGCAAATTCATCGGGACAGTTAGATTCGGGAATGATCATTTCGGTGCAATTATGGGTTATGGAGATTATGTTGTTGGTAAAAGTGTTATCTCCAGGGTATATTATGTAGAAGGTCTTGGTCATAATATGTTCTCTGTTGGTCAATTCTGCGACTTTGATCTAGAAGTAGCCTTCAGAAAACATACTTGTTTCGTTAGAGAACTTGATGGTAAGGATCTTTTAAGAGGTTCACATGGTTCAAATCTATACACCATCTCTATCGAAGATATGATGAATTTTTCTCCAATTTGCTTGTTGTCAAAGGCTTCTAAAACAAAGTCATGGTTATGGCATCGTCTTCTCAATCACTTGAACTTCGGCACCATCAATGATCTCTCCAGAAAGGACTTAGTTGTAGGATTACCTAGACTTAAGTATGAAAAGGATCATCTTTGTTCAGCATGCCAATTAGGAAAAAGCAAGAAGTATGCCCATAAATCCAAACCTACTAACTCTGTCACAGAAGTTCTTCATACAATTCATATGGACTTATGTGGACCCATGAGAGTGCAGAATATCTTTGGGTAAAGTTCTTAAAGACAAAGGATAAAACTCCAGATATCCTCATCAAACTCATCAAACAGCTGCAGGTTCGTCTTAACAAAACGGTCAGAATCATCCGAACAGACAATGGAACTGAGTTTGTTAACAAACAACTTAGTGAGTTTTATGAAAGTATTGGAATCAGTCATCAAAGAAGTGTTCCTCGAACTCCTCAATAGAACGGTGTAGTTGAAAGACGAAATCGAACTCTTGTGGAAGCCGTAAGGACAATTCTGATTTACTCAAAAGTTCCAATGTTTCTCTGGAGTGAAGCCATCGCCACTGCATGTTACACCCAAAATCGATCCCTAATTCACACTGCTCATGGAAAAACTCCATATGAACTTGTCCACAACAGAAAACTTAATATTTCATTCCTTCGTGTGTTCGGTGCATTGTGTTATCCAACTAATGAAGGCCAAGATTTAGGCAAACTTAAAGCTAAAGCAGACATTGGAGTTTTTGTAGGTTATGCACCAAACAGAAAAGGATACCGAATCTACAACAAGAGAACCCGAAATATCATGGAAACAATTCATGTCACGTTTGATGAGCTGACCGGTCAAATGGCTCCTGGACAATCCAGTTCAGGACCCGCACTTCAAAACAGTCCCATTGGTTCATCCCTTGTACCAAATTCTTCTCCAACAACTCCATATGTACCTCCATCTGAAGATGATTTAAACAAATTGTTTGATCCTATGTTTGATGAACATTATGAGCCAAATGCTAATGAACTGTCGATTCCTACAACAGAGGCTGCTCATATCCCTGTGAATGAAGTCAACCCTTCAGTCTCAATATCATTAAGTCAAGAAGCGCCTGCTGCTGATCACTCAGTCTCATCAACAAATCATCAATCTTCGAATGTACATCATGGAACTGTTTCTGGCATCAATGATGAAGTTAATCCCTTTGCTACTCCTGAAGATGCTCCATTTGAAAACATATTTGCTCCTGAATCATCATCGGAACCATCTTCTTCAGGAGACATCGACTCTGCTACTTCAGTCCCTCAACAACTGCCACATGAACACCTCAGAAAATGGACTCACGATCATCCATTAGACAACATCATTGGAAATCCCTCTCGTCCAGTATCCACACGAAAACAACTTGCAACCGATGCCTTATGGTGCTTCTTCAACTCCGTACTCTCTAAGATGGAACCAAAAGATGTTAAAACCGCCATGAATGAAGATAGCTGGTTCAATGCCATGCAAGAAGATATTCATGAGTTTG
Source organism: Chrysanthemum seticuspe (assembly GCA_019973895.1). NCBI lineage: Eukaryota > Viridiplantae > Streptophyta > Magnoliopsida > Asterales > Asteraceae > Chrysanthemum > Chrysanthemum seticuspe. The sequence continues at coordinate 199,639,586 of BPTQ01000009.1, read as the reverse complement.
ATCGACTTGATGTATGGGAGTTAGTACCTGCTTTAGATTGTGCTATGATTATTGCTCTAAAATGGATCTTCAAAGTGAAACTTGATGAGCATGGTGATGTGTTGAAGAACAAGGCTCGATTAGTTGCTAAAGGATACCGTCAAGAGAAGTATTGACTTTGAAGAATATTTTGCTCCTGTTGCTCGAATCGAGGCAATCAGAATCTTTTTGGCTAATGCTGCTAGTAAGAACATGGTAGTCTATCAGATGGATGTAAAGACGGAATTTCTGAACGGAGATCTTAAAGAAGTCGTCTACGTTAACCAACCGGAAGGATTTGTGAATCAAGAGCATCCTACTCACGTTTATCGTTTGAAGAAGGCTCTTTACGGTTTAAAGCAAGCTCCAAGGGCATGGTATGATACGCTATCAAAGTTTCTTCTATCTACCGAATTTAGCAAAGGAGCAGTTGATCCAACATTGTTCACCAGGAAGTCAGGCAAACATTTAATTCATGTTCAAATTTATGTTGATGATATCATCTTTGCCTCGACTGACCCCAATGAGTATGACCGTTTTTCAAATGAAATGGGTTCAAAATTTCAAATGTCAATGATGGGACAAATGTCATTTTTCTTGGGATTACAAATTTCACAAAGTCCCGGAGGCATCTTCATAAATCAATCTAAATATGCAAATGAGATTTTAAAGAAATTTGGATTTGATTCAAGTGACACTGTTGACACTCCCATGATTGAACGAACTAAACTAGATGAGGACCACTCAGGGATCATGGTAGACCAAAAAAATTACGTAGTATGATTGGATCCCTGATGTACCTCACAGCTAGTAGACCAGACATCTTGTTCGCTGTATGCATGTGTGCTAGATACCAGGCTAAGCCTACCAAAAAGCACCTTGAAGCGGTTAAACGGGTCTTTCGGTACCTCCAAGGAACCATCAACATGGGACTTTGGTACCCGAAAGACACCGGTATGTCACTAACAGCATATGCAGATGCAGATCATGCAGGGTGTCAAGATACTCGTCGAAGTACGTCTGGAGGTGCTCAGTTTTTGGGTGATAAGCTTGTGAGCTGGTCGTCAAAGAAGCAAATGAGTACTTCTATTTCCTCTACAGAGGCTGAATACATAGCCATGTCAGCTTGTTGTGCTCAAATCCTTTGGATGAGATCTCAATTAACTGACTATGGCTTTGTATTCAACAAAATCCCTCTGTACTGTGATAATAAAAGTGTTATTGCTCTTTCATGCAATAACGTTCAACACTCAAGAGCTAAGCATATCGACATTCGACATCATTTCATCAGGGAACAAGTGGAAAAAGGTGTGGTGGAACTCTATTTTGTGAGGACTGAATACCAGTTAGCAGACATCTTCACCAAAGCTTTTCCAAGAGAACGTTTTGAGTTTATTCTTCCACGACTTGGCTTGAAAAGCGTTCAACCAGAAACACTCAAACGTCTTCAGGAGGAAGACGAGGAGTAAAGGTCTATCTTCATCTATCTCTTGTATATATCTATTCGGAAAAAAAAATTATAAAACCATCAAAAATCAAATAGAAAAATATAAAACTTTCAAAATCCATAAAAATCTGAAAAAAAATTCGAAAAATCTTCAAAAAAAATTGTCAATTTGTCATGTTTTTCTCGGTTCGATAATATCTACGGTCTTTGTGCTGTCATTCAAAAAAAATCAATCAAAAAAATCAAAAAATATTTTTGGGAGAAAGAGAAACAATGGTTTATTGTCTTTTCAGGCAGTAGCCCGCTTTTCAAAGAAAGAACAAAGCCATACTTTATCATGTTTTCAAAATTCCATGCTCTGATTCTATAAACATTTATCTGCTGAAAACTAACTGCTTTGAAAAATAACTCGGACTCTATTTTTGATAATCATCTGGACTTAGTTGTCAAAATATCTATCTCTCAATCAACAACCTATGTCATTGATTGAGGGGGAGAATGATTTCAATTAAATTAAAAGGTTATTTGACATTCAATTGTTTTCAAAAGATAATCATGCATGTTTAATCAATGGAGTTTAAAGTTTCAAAATCCGATCCTTATCAGCTAAAACGCTTTCATAATCAAGTCACAATTCTCCTTAAAAGCTTTCAAAATCAATGTAAATCTACAAGATATCGCAAATCTCAAATGATTTGATAATTGATCGGGGGAGAATTTGTGATTTAAATTGGATTTAAACTGATAATTCGGTAAATGGTTTTATAAGGATGTACAAGCTCTCCTTCCCACATGTGCCAAACGATTTCAAATTTTCCATGCACATGTTGAGAGGGAGCATCTATCTTAAACCATAAAGATCTGAAATGTGATCAATTTATATCAATGTGCATATTCCCTCTTGTATGGGCTAAACTCTTTCATACCTCATGGCACATATTGAGGGGGAGCAAACTTATGAAAACCTCATCCTTCCCCAAAATGATTTATCTACTTGATTTGATTAGGGAAGTGATGTTGATATCTTTTAGAAAATGGTAATCAAAGAAGTTAATTCTTTCTCTTGCCTCCGTGTGCAAAACGATTTCTAACACTTGATGCACATGTTGAGGGGGAGCTCTTGTTCTAAAAATATCAAAAAATAATTCAGGTACAAAATACTTTGATAATATATCACAAGTATCTGGATTGATTTTCAAAAGGTTTTCAATTGGTTCCAATGGCAGATGAACAGTACCAAATAGACCGACCAACTTTACTTTATGTATGGTGATATAAGGATGATAAGGTTAGGTATTTGTTCCCATGATCCGCCAGAACCGGAGGGATCTACCCAGGGACAATCCACTAGATAGTGTAGAAGTCCTTAGGTATATTGAAAAAAGGAGAAAAACGAGATATGGGAAGAGTGCGGACTGAGACTGAGCTAGTACTGGAATAAACCCAACAAGGTTCTAGCTATGAAGTCTCGGTAAGCATTGAAGGGGTTGAAGAATGAAAAAGAATTGAATGAAAAACGGGTGAAAACAAATAGCCCTCCAATTATTCAACCTTAGGGCAGATACCAGGTTTAATTCATATGCTACTGGTGGTTACCAAGGTAACTTCGGTATTGAAGACAAGACGTCATGGACCCAGTGACGCAATGCACTTCAACTTCCCAAACCACTCAAGTTCCTCTTAAAAGGACTTGTTTCATTCTCACGGGGAACCTACATTATCTATCGACTTTCTCTTAGAGATTGTTTGTATTAAAAAAGGAGACCCTCTCCCTAGTCTCCGATATAGGATCCAAATATGTACAAAATTGAGTCTAGAGCCACGAGATCATCAATAAATCTCATTAGGACACTTTCAATGAAGACTCTCTGTTTCACACAATGTGGAAAGAGAGTTTATATCTTGAGTCCTACGCATTATCCTTGTGGTATTGCCAGAACATCTGAGTGATATGCTAACATATTCACAATGAAGATGGAAAGCCTTCTGGAGCCAACATCATACAAGCTCCTGGTAGGTGGCATGTGAGATCTATTCAATAGATCAACCATGTGACAACTGAATAGAAACAATGGGGCGATTCAATCTTTTGAATCAATCCTGGTTCAGGTTATGGATTGACGGATACCTTTGAAAAACCGGTCATTGTGCTTAAAAACTATTTTCTTTAGCACATCGACCGTGTACGAATATTTCAAATCAAAAGGTGTTTTATGATTGATAATTGATTTTCATTAAAACCTTCGGTGTATTGCAAAAACAATTTCTATTGAGCAATACACGATTGTTTTTCAAATCTCTTTTCATCAATCAGTGAATCTCTATTCGTTGGTTCACTCACTCCGTGTTGTCTTCTTTGAGACGCTCCGGTTTGAGAACAGCTAGAGCAGCTACGAAACCCTGTCAAGGAAATTCTTCGGAATTTTACCTGTTCACAGGCAGTACTTGTACTGATCAACGGGGAACTGTAGGCCGTGTACCTCAATTCAACGAAAGTTCTCAAAGACACTTTCGTGCGCTTTATTGCTAAATGTTTTATGCAGGTACGCCCTACGTTTGCAGCTGATCAGAATGAAGCGGTCAATCCATAGCCACATGCTCACTCAACACATTCATCTCGAAAGAAATCATGATTAGTGCATCAATGACTCTGATATTTTCACTCCATGCTTCTGCTACGCTGTTGCCAATATCATGAACCAACGAAAGCTTCTGCTACTCTGATGAGAAGATATCTTGATCCAGAATGTGAGCATGTCGGTCCATAAGTCACAACACCACAATGGAAGAGTTAGAGATGTATTATTGATGATTATCTCAAAGCTAGCTCAAAACTCATTATCACATGGATCAGTAAAAAGACCTCCACTTGGATTATCCAAACATGCAATGAGAAGAATCAATGACTACGAGCTTCGGAGCAAAGTACTACATCAAGAATGCAAGAACAATTTTTTTAATGTAATATCTGTTTGTATTCAATGTAATTTTAGTATACGTTTGAGGTGACCTCCCTTAGGGGGAGATTGTTAGGAATTAGAAATTCCAGGTATTAAAGAGTCGGTCACCTCAAGTATATGTAATCGTTAGAAAGCTCGTAGTCGTAGTTCTTTTAAGCTAAGTAGTATTTAGTTAAGTAACACCGTGGAGGACGGATGGGTCTTTACCCACTGTATGCCTGATCCATAGCCCGTCAGGTGGCGTTTTATTATAAGAACTATAAATACTCTCTACCTCCCAAGGTAGAGAGTTGGAGCTCATAATAAGATTTTTCTTTCTCTCACTAAAGTTCCCAAACCTCTAACTTTCTCTCTCTAAAACATATTATACGCCTACTTGATCTTATGGTTTAGTGTGTTTGTGAAATCCAATATGTTACAATCATGTTGGGAGAAGGGAAGTCTATGGGAATAAAAGGGTGGAGTCTAACAAATATCAACATAATGTACACCCTAGTTCTAATTGCAAAATGGTCCCAAGAGCAGTTCAACTTAGAAGTGGCCTCAAAACTTTTGCCACTGCAAAAACTGTTAACACTGCTCATCCTAAGTCACCTGTTAAAAGTGCAAACTTCAAACAAGTTTAACAAAATCTACACAAACTACAAAAAGAACCTTTCAAGCTAAAAAGGTTAATAATAATCAACAGTGGGTACCTAAAAAGAAACCAGCAGTTACCACTGCTCATTCAAAAGTTACCACTGCAAGGGTTTTAAATATGAAAAGGGGGACATGGGCAATGCTGTGAAGGCCTTAGCATGTTGGGAATGGAAACCTAAAGGAAATACCTCTACAACCAATCCCAATGGTGTATCAATGACCTTTGATAGATTTAACTATATTTATACACGAGGCAGATCCAAGTCAATCATGGCTTGGGTCCCCAAAAGAAACTAACTCTTTACTCATATGTGCAGGAACATCCAAGGACAAAAAGTTCAGATCAAGGATATACAGATAGTGGGTGTTCAAGGCACATGACTGGCAACAAGTCCTATCTTTCTGATTTTGAGCATTATGATGGACAGTATGTCAGCTTTGGAGGTGGAGTAAATGGAAAAGTTGCTGGTAAAGGTGTTATTAAAACTGATAACTTGGACTTTGAACCTGTGTACTATGTAAAAGAGCTTAAGTACAACCTTTTTAGTGTGTCACAAATGTGTGACAAGATGAACAATGTTCTTTTTACCAAAGATATGTGTTTTGTTCTCTCTAAGGACTTTAAGATGCCTGATGAAAGTCAGATTCTTCTTAAAGTTCCTAGAAAAGGCAATCTCTATAGCTTTGATATGAACAACATTGTAGCTAAAGATGATTATGCTTGCCTGCTGGCAAAGGCCACAGTGGATGAATCCATGTTATGGCATAGAATACTTGGTCATGTTAACTTCAAAACCATTAACAAGATTGTCAAAGATGGTTTAGTGAGAGGTTTACCTCAGAAAAGATTTGAAAATGATCAAACCTGTGTGGCTTGTCATAAAGGCAAACAACACGGAGCTTCTTGCAGGTCAAAGTTGGTTAACTCTATTGCTCACCTACTTCAAATGTTACATATGGACTTGTTTGGTCCTACATCTGTGAGCAGCTTGAATCTAAAGAAATATTGTCAAGTGGTGACTGATGATTTTAGCAGATTTACATGGGTTTTCTTTCTTGGAACTAAGGATGAAACAACTGGCATCCTCAAGATATTTATCACAGAAGTAGAAAATCAATATGATATGAAAGTTAAAATCATTAGGTGTGACAATGGAACCGAATTCAAGAATAGAGTTATGGATGAGTTTTGCAGAGATAAAGGTATTAAAAGAGAATTTAGTGTGGCTAGAACTCCTCAACAAAATGGTGTTGCTGAGAGGAGGAACAGGACACTAATAGAGGCTGCTAGAACCATGTTGGCAGATTCCAAATTGCCAATTACTTTTTGGGCTGAAGCAGTTAACACTGCATGTTATGTGCAAAACAGGGTTTTAGTTGTAATGACAAAGAACAAGACACCTTATGAATTGTTTAGGGGAAGACCACCTACCCTTGACTTCATGAGTCCATTTGGGTGTCATGTATCTATTCCCAATACCATAGATTATCTGGGCAAGTTTGATGAAAAGGCTGATGAAGGGTATTTTGTTGGGTATTCCATGGTTAGTAAAGCTTTCAGAGTATTCAACTTAAGAACCCAAAAGATTGAAGAGAATCTGCATGTTGAGTTCCTGGAAAACAAAGTCAATGTCAAAGGAACTGGTCTAGAAAGACTGTTTGATCTGGATACTCTAACAAATACTATGAACTATGTGTCTGTTTCTACAGGAACATCTTCTTTTGATTTTGCAGGTTCAGAAGAGTTTCTTGATGATGATGAACCAAGCAAAGAGGATGCATATGATCAAGATGAATTCAGACTACCTCTTTGGGACTATGCAGATATTAATGATATACTGAAAACTGGAGTTGTTCATCCTTCTAGTGATTTGGAAAAAGAAGGAAATAGTAATTTGAATGCTGATAATTCTGAAAGCAGTGGAAATTCAGATTCCACTGTTAGGCAAAGTGTTTCCACTGCAACACCAGATGTGGGAATCACCACTCCAGTTACTATGGAAGCTCAAGCCAATGAAGTTGAAATTTCAAATATGCCAAGTGAGATTGCAGTTCCTCAGACTCCCCACACTTCTGTTCATAAATCACATCCTCTTGAAAATGTGATTGGGGATGTCTATTCACCTGTTAAGACTAGAAGACAAACAAGGTTTCCTGATGTTCATGGATTCATAAGTAAAATATATGAATCTAAAATTCATGAAGGCAAGAATGAATGTCTATTTATGTGCTTTCTGTCACAAATGGAGCCAAAGAATGTTTACAAGGCACTTGAAGATGAAAGTTGGGTGGAAGCAATGCAAGAAGAGTTGCTCCAATTTAAGCTTCAAAAGGTATGGGTGCTTTGTGATTTGCCTTCTGGCAAGAAGGTAATAGGTACTAAATGGGTGTTCAGAAACAAGAAAGATGAAAGGGGAATTGTTATCAGAAACAAAGCTAGGCTTGTGGCTCAAGGATATACTCAAGAGGAGGGTATTGACTATGAAGAAGTGTTTGCCCCTGTTGCACGGATTGAAGCAATTAGGCTGTTCTTAGCCTATGCATCTTTTATGGGCTTTAAAGTCTATCAAATGGATGTAAAAAGTGCTTTTCTATATGGGCAGATAGATGAAGAAGTTTATGTCTCACAACCTCTAGGCTTTGAAGACCCTTAATATCCTAACAAAGTCTACAGTGTAGTTAAAGCTTTGTATGGCTTGCATCAAGCACCAAGGAAATGGTATGAAACCTTAACTACTTATCTTCTTACAAATGGGTTTCATAGAGGCAAAGTGGATCAAACTTTGTTCATCAAGAAAGACAAGAATGATATCTTGCTTGTCCAAGTATATGTTGATGATATCATTTTTGGATCTACAAAGACAGAGATGTGCAAAGATTTTGAGAAACTGATGAAAGAAGAATTTCAGATGAGTTATATGGGTGAACTCACATTCTTTCTGGGACTTCAAGTACTCCAGAAGCCAGATGGTATTTTCATTAATCAAGATAAATATGTGGCTGAGATACTAAGGAAGTTCAAGTTTACTGATGCAAAGTCATCCAGCACTCCTGCAGACAAGACTACACATCTACTTCTTAAGGAAAATAGTGGTGAAGCTGTTGATGTGCACATGTATAGGTCTATGATTGGTTCTTTGATGTATCTTACATCATCTAGACCAGATATTATGTTTGCTGTGTGTGCTTGTGCAAGGTTTCAAGTTACTCCCAAGTTCTCTCACTTGACTGCTGTGAAGAAGATCTTCAGATATCTTAAAGCATTTCCTACTATGGGATTGTGGTACTCCAGATATTCTCCTTTAGATCTGGTTACTTACTCAGATAGTGACTATGCTGGAGCTAGCTTGGATAGAAAATCTACAACTGGTGGATGTCAATTTCTTGGCAACAGGTTAGTGTCATGGCAGTGCAAGAAACAAACAATGGTGGCTAATTCTTCAACTGAAGCAGAGTATATAGCTGCTGCAAGTTGCTGTGCTCAAGTTCTATGGCTTCAAAATCAACTTTTGGACTATGGGTACAATTTCATGAATACCATCATACATATTGACAATAGCAGTACCATTTGCATAATAAAGAATCCTGTTCAACACACAAAGACCAAACATATTGAAATTAGACACCATTTCATTCGAGATTGCTATGAAAAGGGACTAATTCAAGTTGTCAAAATTCATACTGATGACAACTATGCTGATTTATTAACAAAAGGTCTTGATGTGGGAAGATTTCAGTACTTGGTAACAAGTCTTGGAATGCTAAATCCATAAATGTTGAGGGGAGGCTGTAGGGTAATGCAAATTGTTGTATGAGTTTGTATATCAAGTTTTGATGAGGAGTTGGAGTTAAAAGGTATATATCTGAGATACACAACAAATGGTTATTGATTCATCATGTCTAATACACATAAGAATCAACTAGTCCAGAGCAAACGGCTACTGGTAAAGACTTGACAAATCCGTTTATGGTTGATAGTTTACCAAAAACTATATGGTTATCAACTCACCGTCTTCTTTATGATTAAGTGTTGGCTAGTCCATAGCAAACGGCTCATGGTAAAGACATATCAAATCCGTTGATAGCTGGTAGTTTGCTAAAAACTATGATAAGAGCAGTCTAGTTTTTCTAATGATTTTATTTTCCACTGCTCTTTGAAATTTTTGTGAAAACTTACCACTGCTAGTTCATAGTTTCCACTGACAGTGTTATTTTACCACTGTTGTTCTAGCCGTTACAACTGATTGTGTTAGTAACTAATTTTTACTAGCCGTTGAAAGTAACCACTGTTATCATACATATAGGGTTAAAATATTTAAGGAAATTATCTTCTTTCCATCTTATCATACTTTCTAAAGATAATTTTTCTTGCGCAACAATTCTAAACCCTAACCCTATATATCTTTTTCTCTCAATTGGCTAGTTATTCTTTCAATTCTTACTGACAAAATATCGTTTTTCATCAAAAGTTTCTATGGCATCTTTGAAGTTTGCAGATGAGCACAACCTTGTGGCCTACTTACAAAAGTCTAACGAGAAGAGTGGCCCTGTTTATCATCAGATTGTGGACTTTCTCAATACCACACATATAAGGTATGCTTTGCTTTTAAAACCCACAATCTATATCTCTCAAATCATACAGTTTTGGACTACTGCCAAGTCCATAACACTTGAGATTGGAGATACACATGAAACAGTGGATGCTCTACGAGCCACTGTGGATGGGGTAACTATAGATGTTACTGAGGCATCCTTGAGGAGAATACTCCACTTGGGTGATCTCAATGGTATCATCTCATTACCTATGCCTGATATTCATGATACTTTAGCATCCATGGGGTATGATACCACCGACAAAAAGGCTACTTTCAAAAAGAGTGGTTTTTGTCCCCAATGGAGATTTTTGATTCATACTCTGTTGCATTCTCTTAGTCCTAAGAAAACCTCTTATGAGCAATTTAGTTCAACCATGGCTTACCCTTTGGTTTGTCTAGTCACTGATAAGATTTTCAACTGGTCAAATTATATTTTTACAAGTATGCAAGGCAATGTACAGAGTAAAACCAAATTTTTAATGTATCCACGGTTTGTGCAAGCAGTGCTAAATCAGTTTCAACTGCAACCTCACACTAATGTTTATCAAATCAGTTGCCTCAAGCCTAAAGCTTTTCAAAATTTGAACAAAGATGGCAATATGATTTTTACACCTCTCCTACCCCAAATGCTTGCTAAGATTTCAACTGAACAAAACATACCCATAATTAATGTTTCAAACATTGATTATACCCCACCAGTTTCAAGAACCTATGAGAGAAGGCCTAAAAAGTCAAATCCTCTCATGACAACACAGCAAGTTTCTGAACCTTATAGTCTAGGAACAAGCAGTGGTGGTTCTAGACTTCCACCTAGTCCTACTATGAAGGAATCTGGACCTTTGCCCCATGATTCACCTCTCCCAACAGGTAACACAGTTGGAAGAGCTGAGGGCAGTGGAAACCAATTGGAATTGATGGTTTTGTGTACCAAATTATCAAAACAGGTTGAGTCTCTACAAAAGAACTTGGTTACAATCAAGAAGCAGCATGCCAAGGATGTTCAACTGTTAAAGACAGAGATTCAGACCTTAAAGGAAGAGATGCAGAGGTTGAAAAAGCACAAGCAGACTGCAAAGATGGTGATTTCATCTTCATCCTCACCTTTTGATGGTGATTCAGCTGATCATGATTTGGGAAATTCTTCCAAACAGGGGAGGAAAACAGGTTCTGACACTGAGGGGAGGACAATTGATTTTGAAGATGAAGGAGATACAAGTAAAGGAGCAAAGGAAGCTGAAACTCATGGAGAGCAACTTGAAGATCAAGACATTTTTCAAACTGCAACTGATTTTACCACTGATGATATTTCCACTGCAGAGCCAAATATTGCCACTGCAAGTGAAAATTTTGATAAATTGAAGACAGACAAGGGTAAAACAGTTATGGAAGATGTACAGCAACCTGAAAGTAAGATTTCAAAGAAAAGACAAATTCAGATTGATCTTGATAGAGAACTTGCTAAGAAGATAGCAGAAGATCAAATTGCTGAGAAAGCTGCTGAAAAGAAAAGATTAAAAGAAATAGAAGTTGCAAGCTTTTTGGAAGCTAAAAGATTGGATAGAATGGAAGATACTGAAGATTCAATTTCCACTGTTCAACCTACAATTATGAAAGAGAAAGCTCCAGAGTTTAGTTATGTTCCTACTGAAGAAGATATTCAGTTTCTGGTGGCTAATAATCCAGAAATCAAGAAAAAGGCAATTGACCTTGTTGCTGATGCATCCTTAACTGAGGAACAAAGATCAGCTCAGTTGAAGGAGTTTATTATAATGAAGAACAATCAAGCACTTGAAGATGTGATTAATTCAGTCAAAAAGGTTCAGAAGAAACAAAGACAACCAACCAAGGCACAAATACTTGCATATATGAAGACTTATTGTTGTCATGTTGGTAACTGGAAAAAGCATCAATTTAAAGGAATGCCTGATGATCAAGTTGAAAAGGCTTACTACAGAACTGTAAAACAAGATAAATCTTTTATTCCAATGGGTTCTGAAGAAGAAGAAAGAAGGATTCCTAGATTGAAGAGAAAGGCCAAAGTAAGTGATTCTCAAACTGTTAAGAAGACTAAGGTTGATGAAGATCATACAAAGTCTACTGAGAAGGAGATTCCTACTGAGAAGTTCACTGAAGAACAAATGACTAGAATGATTGTGATTGAAGACAGAGATTTTTATTCAGAACCATTGCAAATTCGACATCCTATTATTAATTGGGAAGTTTACACTGCTAGCAATTTTGCTTCAACATGGAAGATCACAAGGTTGGGAGGTGAAACTTCATCATTCATGACATTTGAAGATCTTATTAAAGCTTTTGACAAAGATGACCTTAATACACTATGGAAATTAGTTCAAGAAAGGTTTAATGTTCAAGATCTCAAAGATACAAAAGAAATGCAGTTATGGGTAACTCTTAGAAGGCTTTTTGAGCCAAATTCTTATGATGACTACTGGAAAACCTTATTCACATGTTTTGGTACTAAATGGTTTTATTATGATTCATGTGAAGTTCATCATGTCTCTACAGCTAATGGAGAAGACTTTTTCATGCTTGGTAAGAAAGAATATCCACTCAGAGCTGGAGCTCTTACAGTAATGTTAAGCTTACACATAAGAGTCAATGAAGACAATGAGAAGGTCAGAGCATTGTTACAAAGGATTCAAGATCAATGTTCAAGAGCTATACAAAAGTTAAGAGAAAAGAAGTGAAGTGTTTGATTGAATTCCCCAAATCCTTGAAGTTAATGCATATTGAAGAAACTTATTGATTTGCAGAGAAATCATAAGTTTAGGGGAGGATTGTTGGGAATAATCAGTTACCACGGATGGTTGTGGTTTACACTGCTTGGATTAACACTAGCAGTGGAAACGTATTCCCACTGCAAGTTCTTCATTACCACTGCTATCAGTTTATGATAAGGTTAAACGCGTCTAGATAAGTATAGAATAGATCTTGTGTATATTCTATTATGTTAGCTTTATACTTATCTTGTAAAGGACTCTTTGTTGTATAAAAGGATATCCTAGGTCATTGTCTTAGGTACGTATAACATTACGATATTACCTACGAAAGCTTCAAGGTGTAACCTTAGTGATAAGTTAAGATCACTCGTATTATTTCATTAATAATATTGGAGCTTGAGTTTTGTGTTAACTTGTGTTTATTCTCATACATCATATAATTCGTCTTCTAAGTATTACTTAAGTAAATTCCGCTTGCTTGATAATATCATACAAAATATCATTTACACAAGGAGAGTGTCCCAGATCCATCAAGGCAAGACCCCGATGATCCTAGAGTAAGATGCAACTTCTTTGGTAGAATTAAGAGATTGCCCGTCTATGTAGGAAGCTTCACGTACCTAACGGATTTCCTAGCTTGTCTCATGTAGTTCTAGGAAATCCATTCGTAGATAGCTCTAGGATGACTTATGATCCATCGTTAAGGATAGTTAGATTTAAGGATGCGACCGATGACATTGCCTACCAAATGCCATTCAAGATTAAGCAATTCTCATCACTATCCAATAATGATAAGGAACTTAAGCTATCGGTCTACTATAGGAATGAGGAGGATAGAAGGAGAGGAGTAGATTATGTGACGATTAAGATATTTGGATTCTATAAAGAATGTGTGAAATTAGGGCCAGAATATAGAACCAAATGGGACATGATGATTTCTTATAAAGAAGCACAATTGGACATAGTTACGCTATGGAAAACCTCAATATAAATTGTCATGAGGAAGAAGGTGATGGTAAGGAAGTCACGTAGATGCACGACTTCGAGTCTAGCTACAAGACTCAAAAATAAAGAAACGCGCTTCGTGGGAGGCAACCAATGCTTAATTGTTTGCTTGTTTTGTTTTTCAATTTTGTTTGTGTGTTTATATATCTATTTCATTGTTTTTTATTCTCATGTTAGACTTTGTGAAAATGCTTTATTTTGTTTTTAACCTCGTCTTAGTTGCATATAAAGGTATTTTACAAAAAGATAAGTGTAGGGAAGATCACATATGTTTTTAAGAACATGAACATAAGATTTAAAATAATTTAAATTGTATATATTTGTGTGTATGTTAGAGTCAAATGCTTGTATCGAGTCATAATGGATGTTTTACAGAAATTTTTCCAGGTTTTAATGAGGTAAACTTTACAGAATTTTTCCACAAAAATGCGTCAGACCACTTTCTGTCAGGACAACCTGACGGCGTCAGGAATAACACCTGACGACGTCAGGCAATGTAGAAACAGAATATCAGTTTCTTTTTCTGTGTAACTTGTGATTTTTGAAAATTCCCAATTCTTAATTTTCCAGAAAAACTGCAAACATCCATTCCACAAGCATTATATCTTACTCACTTTCTAGTTTAGTTTTGTTTCACATATAGTTTTACTGTATATTTTACGCGAGGTTTCGTTCCATTTGCTTATAAGTTTGCAGATTATACTCGACAAGAAGAAGAAACACATATTGGAAGAAGCACTAGTTACTCATTCATTCTTCTTGGAGGAGGATTTAACCGAAACTTCATACATATCATACCGAGCTAATAAGGGGAGTACTAGTTTTTTTCTCTTTTAACTTACCTTCCTTTATCATAACTTTGATACTTTCGGGGAATATTGGGGACAATGTTCAGTTTAAGTGTCGGGAGGGAGAATAAAACAGGAACTTAGAAACTATTCACTCATTTGATTTTTGTCTTGTCCTTGGTAATTTGTGTAATAAACTATGAGAAATATTTGTAAGGGCAATTTTAGCACCAAATTTAAAACTTTTTATGGCATTTACGAGTTAAACTTTAGTCTTACTAAAGTATCTCATTGATAGAAATTATATGACTAGCACAAAAACCGTTTACCACTCAAATTCCACCCCAAAAATGTAAGGTTTGCCCCTAGATCTTTAGGAATAAAATCATTCATTTTTAATGCTTAGTGAGTCTACCGGTATTATAATAGATTCTAGAAATTATTTTGTGATGCATTTCGAGATCGCTAGTGAGACTACATTCGTGTAGTTATGATTAACTAAATGATAAGAGGCATTAGGATAACCCTTGTTTTAAACCTGTAATATAATTACCTCTTCCACATCGGTTGAGTAATTTTCCCAACACCCTTGCGATGTACTCACATTTAGTACACGATACCCCTAGTTAACCCCTTAGATCCTATCCTTTTCGATGTTCTCGTGATGTTTCGGTTTCAGGAATATCAATGAAGAGCATTGTTTACAATCCACCCCCAAATGTTACACCCAAAACGCCTTAGCCTACCTTGTATGCACTCATCTTTAGTGCATTATTGTTATCATTATAAACCCTTAGTTCAATTATCTAGTTGCTTGCATGGTTTCTAAGTCGAGTCATATCATTTGTAAACAGTTTTGGGACGATTGGGATTCATGGGTTAAAGAAATATTTTATGGAGTAACGGGAAAGAACGATAAATTCAAATTCCCTTTGTCTACGTAATTAAGTACTCCAAATGTTTTGATATTTTCAATTCGGGTCAATTAGTGTTAGTAAACTAAATACTCAAGTGTAGGGATGCTCCTATAAATCACTTTTGTTTTGATGTTATCGTAGAGGATGGTAGAGTAAAAAGGTATGAAAAAAATCAAAAAAAAGAGAAAAAGAGTTGTCCAAAAAAATGAGAAAAACATATGGGCTACCATCCTACATCTATCTTTATGTTTATGTTTTTAAGTTTATGTTTGTGTTTTGTTTCAAGTTGTTTAGTGTTAGTGAGTTGAGTCTTGGCTTAGCAACGCCACGCTTTACATGCTTGTAACATAAGATTTTTGACTTGCCACCACTAAATATCCTTATCCAAACCCTTTACTTCCCTACCCTAAGCCTAACGTTACAACCCTTTGTAAAGACCTCTTAGATAGTTATTCCTAGGTGCTTACGCCAAAGCGGTGGAGGTTTGATCTATTCTCAAGCCTATGGTAATATATGTACCATGCCAGGTAATGAGTGTTTCCTTCCATATCCATTCATATTATATTTCATAAAAACCCGAGAGATGAGAGAATCCAAACACCAATTGTGAGCTGCTAGTATAAAATTTTCGTGCTTGTTATGATAATTGTGGCATTTGTACTTGTTGTAGACTATCTTAAATCAATGCTTCATGCCCCCTAACTTATAAATTGATTGGCTAAAAGCACATTTGCTTGAGGACAAGCAAATTCCAAGTGTAGGGATATTTGATAAAGATTTAAAACATACATTTTTACGTGGTCATTTAAGCCCTAAATCAACACATTTTATATCCGTTACTACTTAAAATCGCTCCTTTTCACATTTTAGGACTTTTGGAAGCAAAATGTTGGAATGAAGCATATTTGGACGAAAAGGAGCGAAACCATGAACAAAATGGCAAAGTCAAGATAAAAGGCCATCCAGCAGACCTGACGGGGTTCCAACCAAAGGGCGAAACCGTCCCTATATGAGAGATTTGATCAAAATACACATGACGGCTCAGAACAAATTCTAGTTCTACAACCTGACGGCGTCACGCCTAAACTCTTAAAGGCGTCTCTCTCATTTTCCACACCAGACGCCCAAGAACCAATCTCAAACGACGTCCTTTATGAAGACTGACGGCGTCACACATATCAACTGACGTCGTCCCAATGATGACTTGGCCCAAACAAATCCCTAATGACGGCAACCTGACGGCGTCACTAGCAAAAGGGGATGTCGTCGCATTTGTAAATCTATATATAGAATTCAATTTTTCTGTATTTTAGGAGGTAGAACTTTGGAGAGCAAACCCTAATTCAGTTGTAGTCCGACTTGGACATTATTTAAGGGTTCCATACCCTTCTTTACATCATAAGATAAGCTTGTTAATCCATATTATCATTATGTCTACCACATGTTTAATTGTATGTGTGTATGCTTGCTTGTTTACTATGACTAGCTAAATTATCCTTGTGGTTGCTTAGATTTATGAAACCTAGTTGTTAACTATTGTTAGGTTGTCTCTTGTCTTAATTGGTAGACGCTAAATTAAGGAAAAATGGCTTCTTCTTTAATTGTTGCGAGCTTGAACGTCCTAAATAGCAAAAAAGCTTAGGAGTGCACCTAGGCCATTCGTTGTGTTTATTGCGTGAGTTGTACCTTGTTGATAGTAGAGTATTCGGGGGAGATACCTAGGTACTTGTCGATCCCGGATAGTCTAGAGGAGAGTTACAATTCATAGAACAAGGGAATTAGGCACCCCGCTATGACCACATGGAATACAACGCACCAATTAAGATGAGGATGTGACAATTCAACCGACCAATAAGAGATAACTAGGGAGTAAGAACATCTAAGTAAACACATTTTTAATCATCATAAGAGCACACCCACAATTAGCATAATCTATCCTTAGTTCAAGTAGTTAATTAGTAAGTAGTTATAAAAAATAGTTAAAATTGGCAAAAGTACCACCCCCCCCCCACTCCTATACCCCGAGATATTTACATTGCTTTCAAAAATATAAAAAAGGCTAAAAACAATCTCCCTGATGTGCCCGGTTGGTGCAAGTTTTAAATTTATAAAAGGTGAATTACCAATATTACCAATAACACATATGAGCAAGTATACTCGTCCGTTATAGGAAGATTATGAAGGTAAGCCGGGATCGTTCGCAGGGATTTGAGTGAATCTAAACACAAGTTTGAATTAACGGAGTCTATCCAAAACATATAAGAAAACAAATAGATATAATGAAATTCAGATGATTAAAAACTACACTTGCTTAAACTAGTTTCATATCATAGATTAATGTGATTGTGTTAACCTCTTAACATGTTGGTTGTGATAATCAGTTGGTGCACTAATCTATTGTTCTTACAAGTTAAACCTTGATCAAAAGTTTAGTTTATAAAAACAAGCATTAAGTTTAACCAATCAATTCAAGATCAATTCAAGTTTCATAAGTTTACATACATAAACTTAAACACAAAAACATCCACTTGTTCATCAAATTGCTTAAGAAATGGTCAATACAAAAGGTAACCGATCATGGACAAAAGGCTACAATTGATTCTCAACAACTAATCTTACGACCATTTAGATGTTTCCAACCAATCCAATTCGATAATCAAAAAGCGTTTCTATTACAACCACACCTTAGTTACTTTGTATAATCAAGAATAATGGGTAAAAACAATCATCCATAGACAAAATGATTATGACTAGTTGAATAACACGAAGTTCTTTCGACCCCAACGATTATTGTCAATTAGCCAAACTTGATTAACAAATGTCACTATGAAACTTTAGCACATTTGGATCTTAGAATCAACTTGAAATTGAATTAAAACATGTTAACACAACCACTAACTATTCATATGATAATCAACATCATTTAAGCAAGTGCATAAAGAAACTAGCTACTCATAGCAAACATAAACATAAACTCAGAACTTTGAATATTAGAAAACATGATTGAAAGTCTTACAATGTTTCGAATAAGATTACAAATGGTATAGTAATGATTCCCAAAGGATTGAGGTAGACTTCTAGGTGTTTTGGCCTCCAAATGGTGAACTTCTGAATCTCCAAACTTCTCTGGACTTCTGAGGACGAATTTTAAGAGCTTAAGGCTTTGTTTGATGAGTAGAGAGATTTGTATTATAGGTTGTTGTTTCTAATGCTCACAATTAGCCTCTATTTATACTAATTCCAAGGCCTAGGGTATTAAATGCTGAACTTGGCCATCAAGGAGTGAGGAAGGGACTAGAATACACCAAGAGAAGGACCTAGAATCGTTTGGATGCAAAGGGGAAGCTTAGTGATGAAGATTTGGCAACTGCAGCTTCTCCAACCGGATCGGTCATACGACCAACCGATCCGGCTGGTCTTCAATAACAACTAGTCGACCGATCCGGTTGCGGGTTGCGACCGATCGGCTGGCGATGGTAAAAACACTGATTCTGACCGAATTCCAACCGATCCAGTTGCGGGTGTAACCAGATCCGGTTGGATCTTCTGAGATACAAAAACTTGATCTTCTTCACTTACTTTGTAGAACTTGATTCTTCAATCACTGAGGTCTTCAAAAGGCCTTGAGATACTGATTTAGTCTTGTTGAAATGGGAATTTTTTCTTAGCTTAATATTTCTTCTTTTTCCTCCATTTCCCTGCACTTGGTTATAAACACTAGACAAACATCTCTAGATACGATTAAGTACTATAATCACGCAAATATAACCAAATAACAGATATAAAAGTACACATAACGCTACTAAAAACATGCACAATCTGAGCGTTATCAAATTCCCCCACACTTAAACTTTGCTTGCCCTCAAGCAAATCTAGGAAAAACATCCACTGGTACAAAATCATGATTATGAAAAATGTGATGCAAATCAACCAAGTATAAATATGAGAGAGGATTCATCAATTATGCTTTATAAAGGTGAAACATCAAGATGTTTGACAATATCCAATGATTTTCTTGCATGATTAACATTTCAAAACACCTCACGAAAAAGGAACGAAATATAATTCACTCAATCACTCATTTTTAGTGGAGTAACAAGATAAATCACACTCATTGCTCAGTCATGATTAGATTATTACCATAAGCTTGTACTTGAAACAAAACTCCACCGACGTGGCGTGAGCACCAAGTAAAAACATCTAAAGAGGGCTTTTACTCGGGTTATAATGATATGGCTAAGGGTTAAGGGTATGAGTAAGGCATGGGAATGTTAATGAAATTGGTGTTAAAATAAAAATGAAATCAAGTCTAAAACCCATGTTGCTAGCTACCAAACATTCCACGAACCAAATAAACGATTATAGCTTTGCTTTCTTCTTTTCCGTTTTCCACAGCTTTTTTTTGCTTTGCCATGACAATTGTTCTTCGATTATAGCACATTGGCTATTATTTCCATACTTTCAACACAATTTTTTTTTTTTTTTTGACATAACATAACGCATGGCTCAATCAATCACATAGGATGTCGTACTCATAATCATTTGAACAATCTTTACTTTCCAGGTAACTAGAAACCAACCATTTAGACATTGATACGGGGTAGGCTAAGGTTTAAAGTGTAAAATCTTTTTGTATTTTCTGGGTGAAGCAAAAATGAAAGGGATGGCTCGGAAGGTGTAACTAGGGGTATCTAATGCTAAAAATGAGCACTACAAATGGGTCCATGTGGGTGGTTAACTAACCAATGCGGCTAGCTAATAAATCATTAATTGTAAAATGGAAGGCCATTTGGGTTAAATCCTAAAGTGCCTCTTTATCACACGAATTCACTTATATCGCACGAATGCAATCTCACTGCGGTCTGGTAATGATTTACAAGCACAAGTTCTAGAATAAATAAAATCACCGGCACACTCATAGCAAAAGATCCAAGCATAAAAGATGTATGCTAATAAGAAATAGGCTCAAATCCTCACAATTGAGTGGAAAGGGTATAATATGTGCTAGCAAATGTTTATCGATCCCAGAATGGATTGCAATAGTAATCGGAACACATCTCGAAGTTTCAAATATTACCAGTTTTACCAGTGGAATGATCCAGTTATTCTAATAGATAATCCTAAAAGTGTGAAAACAACTAGATCACAAGGGCAAACAAAATTTTAAATTTAAGCATGAAAACTCTAATTTTTCCTATTCACCCCCCCCCCCCACACACTTAAGTTAGACATTGTCCTCAATGAAAAAAACGAACTTCAAAGTATAGAAATAGGGAAAATAGAGATGAAACCAGATATGTAAACGAGTTTATCAGCTTAAAATCTTTCTTCATTCCTAGCGTCCACTGGAGAAATCATCACCTGCACACAATCTTATAAACAAACAAAAGGTTTTATTAAAAGGATGGCACCCCCCCCCCCCACACACACACTTAAGTTCAACCGAAGGTTTAAACTTTGGGGATTGATCATAGAAAATCGAAACACATACAGGTTGCCTCCCGAGAAGCGCTTGATTTATTACCGAGTCCTCAGCCTGACTCGAATCTTCCCGAATTTATTTAGCTACAAGGGCAGCTTTGAACATTTTGTAAAGTTCGGGGATATACATGAATTCTTCACCAGTAGCTTCAATATCGTCCCAGACGAACTCAGCAGATGGTTTCCATGGAACAGTTTGTGGGATTCTTCCTGGAAATGGTGCTACAAAGGTGATAGTTTCGAATTCATTCTCATGGTGTCTCCAGGACACTGTCGCAACTGAAACTTCTTTCATTTGCTCCTTGTCGTAATATAATTTGATTCGGTGTCCATTAACAATGAAACTTCCACCTTGTTTGTCATAGAGTTCGACATACCCAGATGGATATCCATGTTTTACGACATATGGTCCAAACCATTTTGGTTGTAACTTAGGAGCTTTGAATTTGAATTTCATGTTAAAAAGCAGAACTTTATCTCCGGCTTTGAATTCTTTTCGAATTCGTAGCTTTTTATCATGATAAGCTTTTGTTCTGGCTTTATACAGTTTGGAGTTTTCATAAGCTTGGAGTCTTAATTCATCGAGTTCGTGCAATTGCAGAAATCTTTTCTCTCCAGCTATTTTGAGATCGGTGTTACAATGTCTGAGCGCCCAATAAGCACGATGTTCAACTTCGAACGGCAAATGACAAGTCTTCCCATACAAGAGTCTGTAAGAAGTTGTGCCAATTGGTGTTTTATAAGCCGTACGAAATGCCCACAGAGCATCGTCAAGTTTTCTTGCCCATAATGAAGGATTGTCTTTTACTGTCTTTTCCAATATTCTTTTGAGAGCTCTGTTGGTATTTTCGACTTGACCACTGGTTTGTGGATGATAGGCAGTCGCAAATCGATGATGAACTCCATATCTTTTCATGGTTTTCTCCATTTGTTGATTGCAGAAATGAGTTCCTCGATCGCTTATGAGTACTTTGCGAATTCCATAACGAGCGAAAAGCTTTTTGAGAAAATTAACGACGACATGAGCATCGTTTGTTGGTAAAGCTTCAGCTTCTGCCCATTTGGACACATAATCTATAGCAACGAGAATGTATTCGAATTTGTGGGATTTAGGGAAGGGTCCCATGAAATCTATTCCCTAAATATCGAATATTTCACACACTTGAATGCTTGTTAATGGCATTTCATCTCTCCAAGAGAGATTAGTTGTTCTTTGACAAGCGTCACAATTTTGAACAAATGTGTGTGCTTCTTTGAATATTGTTGGCCAATAGAATCCAGCATCAAAAGCTTTCTTAGCTGTGGTGGAAGGACCATAATGTCCCCCAGTTGGGCCATGATGACATTAGTCAAGAATTTTTCGGGTTTCGGAACCAAAAATACATCTTCGGATCATCCCATCGGGACACATTTTGAAAAGATATGGTTCTTCCCAAAAGTAGTATTTGAGTTCCGAAAAGAATTTGCTTCTTTGAGCATGAGTTAGACCTTTTCTGAGAATTCCTCCGGCGAGGTAATTCGCAAAGTCAGCAAACCAAGGATCGTCAGTTTCATCGATGGTCATGAGAGTTTCATCGGGAAAATAATCATCGATTTCTTCTTCTTTTAATTCCTCAAGATTAGGATTTTCGAGGCGAGATAAGTGATCAGCAGCAAGATTCTCTGCTCCTTTCTTATCTTTGATTTCGATGTCAAATTCTTGAAGTAGTAAAATCCATCGAATAAGACGAGGTTTAGCGTCTTGCTTGGTAAACAGATATTTGAGCGCTGAATGATCGGTAAAAACGACTGTTTTTGAGAGCACAAGATATGATCTGAATTTGTCGAATGCAAAAACGACGGCCAGTAATTCTTTTTCGGTGACGGTATAATTTTGCTGGGCACTATTCAGTGTCTTGCTAGCAAAATATATAGGCCGAAAATGTTTTCCTTCGCGTTGACCTAAGACAGCTCCAACAGCAAAATCGCTTGCGTCGCACATAAGTTCGAAAGCTTTTATGCAATCAGCATTGAAGTCAAAGACAGATTCTTTCTCAAGAAGTTTCGTCATTGGATGAGATATTTTGGAAAAATCTTTGATGAATCGGCGGTAAAAACTAGCATGTCCTAAAAAACTTCTAACGGCTTTGACGTTAGTTGGTGGTGGAAGTTTCGAGATGACATCGACCTTTGCCTTGTCTACTTCCATTCCGGCACTGGAGATTTTGTGGCCAAGCACAATTCCTTCGGTTACCATAAAGTGGCATTTCTCCCAGTTGAGAACAAGATGTGCAGCTTTGCATCTTTCAAGCATTTTATCGAGATTAGAAAGACAAGCTTCAAATGAATCTCCAAAGACTGAAAAATCATCCATGAAAACTTCCATGGAGGTTTCTAGCATGTCTTGGAATATGGCGATCATACACCTCTGAAAAGTCGCGGGTGCATTGCAAAGACCAAAAGGCATACGCCGATATGCGTAGGTTCCAAAAGGACAAGTAAAGGTGGTCTTTTCTTGATCGTTAGGATCGATGGGAATTTGGAAATATCCTGAAAATCCGTCGAGGAAACAAAAGAATTTATTTCCTGCTAGTCTTTCAAGCATTTGATCCATGAATGGGAGCGGAAAGTGATCCTTTCTGGTGGCTTTGTTTAACTTACGATAGTCAATACAAACGCGCCAACCAGTGACAGTTCTAGTTGGAACTAGTTCATTTCGCTCATTAGTTACAACCGTCATTCCTCCTTTCTTGGGAACACAGTGTACAGGACTTATCCAAGGGCTATCCTCAATTGGGTAAATGATTCCAGCATCAAGAAGTTTTATGATTTCCTTTTTAACAACTTCTTTCATGTTGGGATTGAGTCGACGTTGACGTTCTACCACAGGTTTAATCCCTTCTTCAAAATTGATTTTGTGTTTGCAAAAATTAGGACTAATTCCTGGGATATCAGATGTTTTCCAAGCGAAAGCTTGTTTGTGATTTTTGAGGACAGAAACTAAACTTTCTTTCTCATTATCCTCGAGCAACGAAGATATGACTACTGGAAGAAGAGAGTTTTCCTCCAAATAAGCATATTCAAGATGATCTGGGAGAGGTTTGAGTTCGAGATCTGTGGGTGGTTCTTCGATAGAGGATTTAATTCGCATCTCGTCATTGAAAGTTATTTCTTCGAAATTTTCTTCCTCTTCCTCTATTTCTTCTTCTTCTGAGTTCTCTCCTTCGAATTCTACTTTCATGAAATCATCAAATTCTTTATCAAAATCTATTTCATTGATTTTTTCGGAAGTAGTCATGAATGGATCGGATTCGTTCAGTAATGCATCTAATTCCTCATCAGTGACTTCATCAATAACATCGACGTTAAAACAAGTGTCATCACTGGAATGTGGGTAGCGCATTGCTTTATCGATAAGAAAAGTGATTCGATCTTCCCCAACTCCAAGGTTGAGTTCTTTTCCTTTCACTTTGATGATTGCATCGGCGGTATTTAGGAAAGGTCTTCCTAGAATGAGTGGGACTTTACTATCTTCTTCCATTTCCAAGATTACAAAGTCCACGGGAAAAATGAATTTACCGACTTGAACAAGCATATTCTCAGCGATTCCCACAGGATATTGATAAGAATGATTTGCCAATCGGATACTCATTTTTGTTGGTTTCAGGCTGTTGTTGCACAACTTGGAATAGAGTGAATAAGGCATCAAATTGATACTTGCGCCAAGATCGGCCAAAGCATTGCATTTAACATTATTCCCGAAAGTACATGGAATAAGAAAGCTCCCAGGATCTCCGAGCTTTGGTGGGATTTTGTTTTGAACTATAGCTGAGCATTCTTCGTTAAGAAAAGCTGATGATATTTGCTCAAGCTTGCTTTTGTTATTAAGAAGTTCTTTCAAAAATTACCGGTAATTGGGCATTCCGGCTATAACATCAACGAGAGGAACATTGAGTCTAACCTCTTTGATTATTTCGATAAACTTCTTATAACGTTCTTCCATCTTCTCCTTTTTTAGGCGTTGAGGATAAGGAATTTTTGGTGTATACGCCTTGACGGTTGGAATGTTTTTCTTTTTGGTGGTTTGAGTTGTGTTTGGTTCTTTGTTTTCATCCTCACTATCAATGGTGACAGGAGCATTAGGATTAGGTGGTGGATCGTACGAGAGACCATTTCTTGTGAAAACAGCATTGATATGTTCATTTCTTGTTTGTGGTGGACGGTACGTCTTATCATTTGATGGTTTTGGGTTGGATTGAGTGTTACTTGGCAATGAACCAGATGGTCTAGAGGAATGTTGGTCAGAAAGTCTGCCAAGCTTGTTTTCAAGATCTTGGATAGATGCTTGATGATTTTTCTGTCCTTGCTCAACTTTGGCTTTGAGATTGAAAAATTGATTTTTGATAAAATCATTTGCGGATTTTTGACCAGCCACGAATTCTCTCATGGTTTTTTCGAATTCGGTTTCTTCTGTCTTTTTGTCGGGATTTTGTGGTGGTGGATCGTTAGTTCATGGTTGAGAATCACGGTTGTCATCCCTTGGTCGGCGATCTTGCCAATTTCCAGAATTTCGACCGTAATAATTACTACGATATCCTCCTCCACGGTATCCTCCTTGAGCATAACTCGCTTCTCCTTCCTTCGGTCCACCCATAGGTTTATCGTCGCACTCGGACGATGGATGATTTCCTCCACAATTGTTGCATCCGTCTCGTATTTCCTTTATTTCATCTTTGATATCTTTGTACTGCGAGTCGATTTTTGAGGTTAACGCTTCCATCTTCTCCATGAGTTTTGAGGTATCGGCGTTTTCGACAAAAGCAACGGTTTTTCGGAGAGGTTTGGTTTTGGAATTGATGAGTGTGTAAATACTCATCATTTTTGTACAAAATAAACTGCAAAATCATCTGAAAACGCTCAGAAACACATCAAAATGATCAAAATATCACAAATCAGTGTTTTATGTGTTTTAAATTCAAAAATATCAAAATCAGATGAAAAACATATCAAATTTGCAAAAATTGCAGTTTCAGTCCCCCAAGTTTCAAAAGTTGTCAAAAACAGTCCCTGAGCACATAATTTCAAAAGTAAAGTCACCAAAGGTCCTTTTAAAATCAAAACTTGTCAAATTTAGTCCTTTGGTGAAAAATATGAAAAGTTTGAGAAAATTACAACTTTGGTCCCTCAAGTTTGAAAATTGGCAGAATTGGTCCCTGGAAAATGTGAAAAAGGCAACATTGGTCCTTGTACTTTTGAAAGTTGTCACTTTTGGTCCTTGGAATAACTTTTCTGAATTGGCAGCCTAAACCCCTCAAGTTTCAGAAGTTACACATATAGTCCTTGTACTTATGAGCCTTTACAAACCAATTTGGACCCTTTCATCAATATTGGACCCCTGTCATATTACAATTGTGAACCCTTCCATTATTACCACTTGCCTGGTCAATCTCTGGTCAAACCACTCAAGCCCGCCAAAGTCACCATTATCACCTGCTTCCCTGAAACTCAGTAGCTACCCATCCCCCCTCCTCCATTTCCACTCAAACCTGTCCCCTCCACCTTAGCATACCTCCAAACTTCAATTAAAGCTTCCCTAACCCTTCACTCAACCCCCAATGGGCAGTAAAGAATTTGGCGCCAAAAAGCCATTTGAATGGCCAGGATTGTTTTAAGCCATCCAACGGCTAGAAATTGTTGGGAAAGATTCAGAAGAGAGAGGAAATGAGATTGGGTTATAAAAGACTGCATATGGGAGCAAGTTAAAGGGTCTTGTAATTTTTATTTTATTTCTTATGTCGTTTTTCATGTTAAGTCTTTCAATTCAGTGTAAACTTGTAACCTTTTGTTAAATTATGTTAAATTAAAGTATTTAAGTGTATTAAAACTCAATCCAAGTACCAATTTCAGTTTAATGTTATAATCATCTGTTTATGTCCACTGTTGCAATTTTATAAGTATAAATCTTGTTTACAAGCCTCAAACAGCTCATCTCTCAGTTCTAATAAGTTTATACAAGTTTATAATAGCTTTTTACAAGCTTAAATCCTAGTTTTAAGCATATTTGGACTTTGGTCAAAGAAAGTCAAACAGGGTCAAAAATGGCAAAGGAAATGGAAATGGGTGAAGCAGTGATGGATATGGGTTAAAATAGTGATCATTGGGTTGAATAAGTAGATTAGAGGTTCATTGGGTGTGTATGCATGCCATTGCAGCTTTGGACTCTTGTAAGTCATTTTCAAGTTTTTTGTGCACACTCAGTAATTGTATTTAAAACTGGTTCATTTCTGTTTTAAAAGAAGTAATTAGGTCACATTAGTCTAGATTGATCACTGGATTATGTTTGTTCAGTATTAGAATAGTTTAATTTGCAAAACAGATTATACAAGGGGTGTTTGGCATTACTGTGTTATCTGTCTTAGGATATTTGTTCAGTGATAGCTTCTGTTTGTTCATGCTTGATAGACTCATTTGAGTCTATATCTGTCTTACTTTTGTGTTTAGCACTAGCAAAAGTCAAAAATCCAACTGAAATCATCTCAACAGTTAACTGTTGAGACCTTTGCATTTCAAAATCTCATTTTGTGAGTAAAAGTTATAGACAAAGGTTGTTATAGCTTCATTACATCATTTAACTTCATTATCAATCATCAAATTGGATCCAAATCTCAAAAAGGTCAAAATGTGCTTCTATTTCAAAAGTCAAAACAGAAAATCAGGTTTTGAGCCAAAGTGAAAGATTTTTCTTGGATTCAATTTTAAGCCTCAATCAGTGAGACTTGGCATTCTTAAAAGCTCAGCTGGTCCTTTTTCTTATCTGGATTTTTGTGGATTTTAGTGATTTTTCTACAAGCTTCAACAAGCTTGTGAACTTGGGCATAAATCCCCTGCACCACTGTACTCAGTTGGTGCTGAGCTTTTCCCAGTTATTGCATCAGTTGCACAGTGCTCAAAAGAGCTCACCATGGACTGATTTTTGGCACACTTGATCTCAACCAGGTCTAGTGTAGATCCCAAGTTCTGTTTTTAAGTTTTGGCTTATTGGTTAGCTTATTCATAAGCTCAAACTTGCCAACCCTTTACTGTTTTTAAGCAAAATCTCAAAACATCAAATCTTTGCAATTGGGAATTCAGAGGTTATAGCTAGTTGTTACTTGTTGCTTCTGAGTTCCTTTAGCATATCCAAGCTTCTGTTTAAGTGTGGTGGTCTTTAGGTAGCTTTTGGCTTATTGGAAGTGCTTATTTTAAGCTCATTCCTCATCAGTTCTTAAATCTTCCACATAAGCTCCTGTTTTTCCATTTTTCATAGCTTACTAATATTATTTTAAGCATTTCCTGAATTTTTCAGATTTTTCCTAGCTTATTTGGTATTTTTCTGCATTTTATCTAGTTTTTAAGCATTTTTAAATAGTATTTAATACAAAAAATTAAGAAAAGCTTCAAAAAAATAATTTTTCAATTTTATTAAGTTTAGATAAATATAAAAAGACAAAAAAGTATTTTTCTAGATTTTTCTTAGTTAAATTTGTATTTTCTAGCATTTTAATTAGTTTTAAATAGTTTTAAATTAATAATAAATATATAAAAAGTCTAAAAAATATCTTTTCAGTTTTAAAATTAGTTTTATCATATTTTAGATTTTTCTAAGTTTTAATTTTATTTTTCTAGTCTTATTTCATATTTTCTTTTATTTTAGAGTATTATTTAATAGTTAAAAATAGTTTTTAATTAATAGTAATTAATTAATTAGTTATAAAAATAATTTTCTTTTTCTATAAATTTTCTCATATCATTAGGTTTGTAAAAATGTATTTTTCATATTTTTAGGACTTTTATTTCTCAGATTTCACTTTTTATTTTGTACGTTACGTAATTTTTAATTTTAACGTACGTTTTAGGTTTTAAACGTTCATCACTTTAAATATAGTGATAGCGTTTATTTAATAGGTTTTATCTTTTTAATTTTCTTTAATTTGCATTTAAGGCGTTTTTAATTTGTTTGATATTTCTGTAGTCATAATAATCTCACAATTCCCTTTATCATTCAAATTTCTCGATCACTAGACGTTGATTGATCCATTGCATAGCTTGCTGGGACATAACGACCCGGGGAGACTCTATACTCCTCTGATCTTAATTGCATTAGTGTTTGAGCAGTTTTTAGTCTTTTAGACTTGACTGTTTAGCACCGATCAAAATTTTGGCGCCGCTGCCGGGGAGCTGTGCTGATTTATCTCCCGTTTTAGCAGATTAGTTGTTTGAATCCTCACTCATTGTTTATATCATCCATCTATCTATATATATATCCATATTTTTTCTTAAAAAATCCAAAAACCCAAAAACAGCCAAAAACGTATAAAACACAAAAATATTTTTCCTTTTGTTTATATATATGTATCAAATAATAAAAATACAAAAAGAATCGTCGTTTTCTTTAATAATTAACAACTTAAAAGATTACCACCGCAAACCAAGGCAGTGCACTACCTAACTGGGGGTGCGACCATAATAAGTTCCCGAACTAAAGATATAAAACTTGCCTTTGTGTCCTTGTGATTGGTGTACCTTTTTTAAAGAAGCCATTCATCTTGGATTATTGGTTAAGTTCACTGTTGTTTTGCCTCGATTTTGTGTTAATTGATTTTGTTGTGATATCGACGTTTCAGAACCAGAAAACCCATAAAGATTCTTCTCACCCTGATTTTTATAAAACGTCTTCATAATTCTCATTCTCATGTGAAAGATTTTCATAATTCCATTTCTCTCCTTAACTCTGAGTTTCCTTAGAGTTAACTCTAGTGTATGCGCACTCGCTCTTCTAGATCTGTAAGCCCATTTCGTGAGCTTGTCAAGATTCCAAGAAGGCGTGTTCGCAGACTTTCTGCTCCTTCAGTCGGATCTGAGATCCGGACTGTTCGCACTCATCCCGTTATCATGGCGGATGAGATTCCTATGTGTGAGCTTCTCCAGGCACCCATCGACGGGTATGGAGATGCTATCGTTGTACCAGCCATCGTGGCTGAAAATTTTGAACTGAAAACCGGGTTACTGAATCTTGTAACTTCAAATCAGTTCTACGGTTTTGAGCGGGACGATCCTCATGCTCATATAAGATGGTTTAACAAGATTGCATCTACCATCAAGTATAAGAATGTCCCTTCTGAGGCTGTTAAGCTTCTTCTGTTCCCGTTTTCTCTTGAGGGGCAAGCCCGGATTTGGCTTGAAAAACAACCCCCTAAATCTATAGAGACATGGGAAGATCTGGTGAAGAAATTTGTGAATGAATTCTATCCACCTTCCAAGACCACGAGTCTTAAAAATGAAATCATCAAGTTCACTCAGAAATTTGATGAATCCTTCAGTGAATCGTGGGATCGTTTCAAGGAATTGCTTCGCAAATGTCCTCACCACGGTTTCTCCGAGTTGATGCAACTCGACACTTTCTACAATGGAGTGAGTCAATCTGATCAAGATTCTCTCAATTCCTCCGCGGGAGGAAATTTCCTAAGCAAAACTGTCAAAGAAGCTTTAGCGATTATCGAAAACAAGTCTAAAGTCCGCACTGCACGAAGCAAGCCGGTTGTTTCCCAAGTCAGTGTTGGTCCTTCTTCTTCTTCATCGCCCGTGAGTCAGTCTAGCACCGATGCTAAGATTGATAAACTCACGGAAGCTATTCAAGCTTTGGTTCTCTCCAATCAGAAGAAAGTCTCTTTTCCACAAACTTCACCTCCTGCTGAAGTTAAGAAAGTGGAAGTCTGTGTTACCTGTGGTGGCCCCCATGCTTATTACAACTGTATGGCCACCGATGGTAACCCCTTTGAAGCCAATGCTGTGGGCGGGATGTCTAATCAAGGAGGCAATCAATATCGTGCTCCTATAGACCCGAACCACCGTCCTAACCACTACTCTGGACCTCCCGGTTTCAACCAAAACCAAAACCGTAATCAGAATCAAAACAGACCAAACCAAGGTTTTCAAAACCAAGGTCAATTCAATCAAAACAACGGTTTTCAGAATCAGAATCAAAATTTCCACAATCAAGGAAATTACAATAGAAACCCAGGTCAGGGAAATTTCAACCCCGGGTATTTTCATGGAAATAATCAAGGGAATTTTCAGAATCAAGGCCCTAATCCTAACAATAGAGGCCAGAATTTCCCTGTGCAAACTCAAGCCATTGTTCCAACTGGCCCATCATCTGATGAGCTGTTGAAACAATTCATGAAATCCCAAGAGGAAATGAATCGGTTGTTGGTCAGCCAGATTTCTGACATCAAGAAGTCTTTAAATGATCGACCCTCGGGCTCAGGTACTCTACCTAGCAACACGATCGCTAATCCGAGGGGCGATGCAAAAGCGATCACAACCCGAAGTGGTGCTTCTTATTCCGGACCCACTGTTCCTACTACCCTTCTTCTTCTCTTCCTAAGGTAGTGGAAAGTGAACCTCTGACACACAATGGACCTATGACTCCAATGCCTCCTCCTCCTGTGGCATTTAGTCAAGTTACCAAGGAAACAACGGACAAGGTGCATTATTCAAGCCCACGAGGTACCGCACACGTCCCACCTTCGGTAGTCCAACCTCAAGTGGTCCAGAAACCAAAGTCGAATCAAGGAGTTGTTTTTGAACCTCCTGTAGCTCCAGTTGTTGACCCTAAATCCAAAACTTCTCTTCCTTATCCCTCACGATTACATGAGTAGAAGCTCCGCGAGAAAGCTAGTCATCAGATGGAAAAGTTCTTTCAAATTTTCCAAGAGTTACACTTTGACATAAGCTTCGCGGATGCCATCATGTTGATGCCCAAGTTCGCATCCACTCTGAAACATATGCTGAGCAACAAAGAAAAGCTATTTGAAATGGCTAAGACTCCTTTGAATGAGAATTGCTCAGCTGTCTTGTTAAAGAAGCTTCCCGAGAAGCTTGGAGATCCCGGAAAATTTCTTCTTCCTTCTGTTTTTCCTGGGATGATTGAATGCTTTGCCCTTGCTGATCTTGGTGCAAGCATCAATCTGATGCCGTATTCAGTATGGAAGAAACTGTCTCTTCCGGAACTCATTCCTACCTGCATGACTCTTGAGCTTGCAGATCGATCTATCTCGCGTCCTCTTGGCATTGCCGAGGATGTATTCGTGAAAGTAGGAAAGTTCCATTTTCCAGCTGACTTTGTGGTCGTTGATTTCGATGCTGATCCTCGAGTTCCCCTCATTGTTGGGCGGGGATTTCTGAGGACGGGCCGTGCTCTTATCGATGTATTTGAGCAAGAAATCACTCTCCGTGTGGGTAATGAAGCTGTTACCTTTAACCTCGATCAGACTTCGAGGTACTCCTCAAACTATGATACTGAATCAATTAATCGAGTCGATTTAATTGACATTGCTTCAGAGGAGTACTCTCAAGAGTTTCTTGGTTATCTTCATAATTCTGTGAGTGGGAATTCCAATTCCACCACATCTTCTCAGCCTATCATTTCCGACTCTTCCCCCTCTCTCACTCCGTTTGAGGGAGGTGACTTCCTTCTGGAAGAGATCGATGAATTTCTGGCTACTGATGAATCAATTCCGCCTGGAATTGATGGTGTTTATGATTCGGAGGGGGATATTCTTTATCTAGAGCAATTGCTTAATGAAGATCCATTATCTTCACTCCCTCCGAAAGAAATCACAATTGAGGAAATCAAATCAGTGCAATCATCTACTGAAGACTTTCCCGAGGTTGAACTTAAGGACCTACCTCCTCATCTCGAGTATGCATTCTTGGAGGGTGATGATAAATTACCCGTCATAATCGCTAAAGACTTGAATGAGGAGGAGAAAACTGCTCTCATAAAGGTCTTGAAGTCGCACAAGCAAGCAATTGCTTGGAAACTCTCCGATATTAAGGGTATCAACCCTGAGTTTTGTACTCACAAAATCTTAATGGAGGATGACTTCAAACCAGCAGTCCAAAGTCAGAGAAGGGTGAATCCTAAGATTCACGAGGTTATCAAACAAGAGGTTCTCAAACTTCTTGATGCCGGTCTGATTTACCCGATCTCTGATAGTCCTTGGGTTAGCCCCATTCATTGCGTTCCAAAAAAGGGTGGCATAACTGTTGTCACAAATGAAGAAAACGAGTTGATTCCAACTCGATTGGTTACGGGATGGCGTGTGTGTATTGACTATCGTAAGTTAAATGATGCCACCCGTAAAGACCATTTTCCTCTACCCTTCATGGACCAGATGCTTGAGAGATTAGCAGGGAACGAGTACTATTGTTTCCTTGATGGTTTCTCGGGTTACTTTCAGATCCCCATTGATCCGCTGGATCAAGAGAAAACCACATTCACCTGCCCATACGGGACGTTTGCCTACAGACGTATGCCTTTTGGCTTATGCAATGCTCCTGGCACGTTCCAACGATGTATGATGGCCATTTTCCACGACATGATCGGGGAAACTATGGAGGTGTTTATGGATGACTTCTCGGTCATTGGGGACTCGTTTCAGACATGTCTCTCCCACTTAGACAAAATGTTAAAAAGGTGTGAAGACACCAATCTATGTCTAAACTGGGAGAAGAGCCACTTTATGGTCAAAGAGGGCATAGTCCTCGGCCATAAGATTTCCAAGAACGGGATTGAGGTAGATAGAGCAAAAGTTGATGTCATTGCTAAACTGCCTCATCCCACTACTGTCAAAGGTGTTAGGAGTTTTCTAGGTCATGCCGGGTTTTATCGTAGATTTATTCAAGATTTTTCTAAAATCGCCCGGCCTATGACCCATCTTCTCGAAAAAGATGCTCCTTTCATTTTCTCTCCTGAGTGCATCGAAGCTTTTGAAACACTTAAGAAAAAACTTACGGAAGCACCCATTCTAGTTGCCCCCGACTGGGATTTACCCTTCGAGCTCATGTGCGATGCAAGTGACTTTGCTATCGGTGCAGTCTTGGGGCAACGCAAAACCAAGCATTTCCAGCCAATCCACTACGCGAGCAAAACTATGACTGAGGCTCAGACCCATTACACCACTACGGAAAAAGAATTATTAGCTGTGGTGTATGCGTTTGAGAAATTTCGGCCATATCTCATCTTGACCAAATGCGTGGTGTATACGGATCACTCGGCACTCAAATATCTCTTTGCAAAACAAGATGCAAAGCCGAGATTGCTCCGTTGGGTTCTCCTCCTACAAGAATTTGATATCATCATTCGTGATAAAAAAGGAGCTGAGAACCTGGCTGCTGATCATCTCTCCCGATTAGAGAACCCTCACCAAAATGTGTTCGAGAAAAAGGAAATCAATGAAACATTTCCTCTCGAAACACTCAATATGGTTTCTTTTCGTGGAGATTCTTCTACCCCATGGTTTGCTGACTTTGCAAATTACCATGCGGGTAACTTTGTGGTGAAAGGGATGTCGTCCCAACAGAAAAATAAATTCTTTAAAGATGTGAAACATTATTTCTGGGACGACCCCTACTTGTTTAAAATCTGTGCGGATCAAGTCATCCGGCGATGTGTGTATGGTCAGGAAGCCGTTGACATTCTCAAGGCTTGCCATTCTGGACCTACTGGGGGACATCATAGCCCCAACTACACCGCCAAGAAGGTGTTTGATTCCGGATTCTATTGGCCCACAATCTACAAGGATGCCCATGAATTCGTCAAAACCTGTGATGCTTGTCAACGTCACGGGAATATCTCACAAAGGAATGAAATGCCGCAAAACGCCATTCAAGTGTGTGAGATCTTTGACATCTGGGGCATTGACTTTATGGGGCCATTTCCTTCTTCTCACGGAAATAAGTACATACTCGTGGCCGTTGACTACTTGTCAAAATGGGTTGAAGCTAAAGCTTTACCCACCAACGATGCCCGAGTTGTGGTGAAATTCTTGAAATCTCTCTTTGCTAGGTTTGGAACTCCACGAGCCATAATCAGTGATCGTGGTACGCATTTCTGCAATGACCAATTTACAAGAGTCATGCAAAAATATGGTGTCACTCACCGTACCTCTACTGCGTATCACCCACAAACAAGTGGGCAAGTGGAAGTTTCCAACCGGGGGATTAAAAGAATTCTGGAGAGGACGGTTGGTGAAAACCGTGCCTCTTGGTCTGATAAGCTAGATGACGCACTCTGGGCCTTCCGTACAGCCTACAAAACACCCATCGGGTGCACTCCATACAAGCTGGTGTACGGGAAGGCGTGTCATCTTCCGGTTGAGCTCGAGCACAAGGCATACTGGGCCTTGAAGCATGCCAACTTTGATATTCAGACAGCGGGTGATCATCGGAAAGTTCAAATGAATGAACTAAATGAACTCCGTGATCAAGCTTACGAGAACTCTTTGATCTATAAACAAAAGACAAAGAAGATCCATGACTCAAAAATCAAGAACCGCGTTTTCAACATTGGTGATCGAGTCCTTCTTTTCAACTCAAGATTGAAGATTTTCTCGGGAAAGCTCAAGTCCCGTTGGTCTGGTCCATTTACTATCGCTAAGGTCTATCCTTATGGTACCATTGAGTTATCTCAACCCGATGGTCCTAATTTTAAAGTGAATGGTCATCGAGTGAAGCATTACTTTGGAGAGGACATTCCATCCATGGTTGTCCCAGACTTACAAACTTTCCCCATGAACCAATGAATGCGGGGATCGAGTCAAGCTAGCGACTCGGTAATCAAAAACAGTAGCATGCCATATGGGTTTTCACCCATATTTCTGTCTTCTCACCTCTTTCTACCACCCTAGTGTGGGGGGGTTGCCCACATGTTTCAAAAAAAAAAAAAAAAAAAAAAAAAAAAAAAAAAAAAAAAAAAAAAAAAAATCTTCTTTCTAAATAATGGCCTTAGTATTGCCCTTTCACGTTCTTTGTTTCGGCATAACCGCCGGTACTTTGAATATTGAGGGCAATATTCATTTCTAAGTGTGGGGGGGATTCTCACGAATTTTATCATGTAAATTTACCGCCCAATCCCCCCGTTTTTGGCCAAAATTTTTTTTTGGAGTAAGTGTTTTACACTTTCTCAATTGGTTATCAGTCCGCCATGTCTGTAAGACAAAAGGATTGGCTAATCCAGGAGCAAACGGCTCTTGGTAAAGATTTCTCAAATCCGTTTATATGGCTTGCAATTTGCCCAAAATTGTATGGTTCTTCAGCTCCCCATCATCCTCAAAAGATAATGAGTTGGCTAGCCCGCAAGGTTATGGCTTGTGGTAAAGGCAGTGGAAAAACCATAATTGGTAATCGACTCACCAAAGATAATTCTGATAATTTATCTAAGAGTTGGCTAGTCCAGAAGGGTACGGCTTCTGGTAAAGACAAAATCAAATCCGTTGAAAGCTGGTGGTTTGCTCAAAATCACATGGTTATCAGTGTACCATGGTTCTTACTTGAACTGAAACATTTGGCTACTCCAGAAGTAATGGCTTTTGGTAAAGAGATTAAAATCCATTATGTTTTCTCAAATCATTGCTATGGACTAGCAATATCTCAGTGTGGGGGATTGATGAGTGTGTAAATACTCATCATTTTTGTACAAAATAAACTACAAAATCATCTGAAAACGCTCAGAAACACATCAAAATGATCAAAATATCACAAATCAGTGTTTTATGTGTTTTAAATTCAAAAATATCAAAATCAGATGAAAAACATATCAAATTTGCAAAAATTGCAGTTTCAGTCCCCCAAGTTTCAAAAGTTGTCAAAAACAGTCCCTGAGCACATAATTTCAAAAGTAAAGTCACCAAAGGTCCTTTTAAAATCAAAACTTGTCAAATTTAGTCCTTTGGTGAAAAATATGAAAAGTTTGAGAAAATTACAACTTTGGTCCCTCAAGTTTGAAAATTGGCAGAATTGGTCCCTGGAAAATGTGAAAAAGGCAACATTGGTCCTTGTACTTTTGAAAGTTGTCACTTTTGGTCCTTGGAATAACTTTTCTGAATTGGCAGCCTAAACCCCTCAAGTTTCAGAAGTTACACATATAGTCCTTGTACTTATGAGCCTTTACAAACCAATTTGGACCCTTTCATCAATATTGGACCCCTGTCATATTACAATTGTGAACCCTTCCATTATTACCACTTGCCTGGTCAATCTCTGGTCAAACCACTCAAGCCCGCCAAAGTCACCATTATCACCTGCTTCCCTGAAACTCAGTAGCTACCCATCCCCCCTCCTCCATTTCCACTCAAACCTGTCCCCTCCACCTTAGCATACCTCCAAACTTCAATTAAAGCTTCCCTAACCCTTCACTCAACCCCCAATGGGCAGTAAAGAATTTGGCGCCAAAAAGCCATTTGAAT
The DNA here is from genome assembly GCA_019973895.1 of Chrysanthemum seticuspe. Taxonomy (NCBI): domain Eukaryota; kingdom Viridiplantae; phylum Streptophyta; class Magnoliopsida; order Asterales; family Asteraceae; genus Chrysanthemum; species Chrysanthemum seticuspe. The sequence goes on along the minus strand of BPTQ01000009.1, from coordinate 199,602,724 downwards.
GGCCAGGATTGTTTTAAGCCATCCAACGGCTAGAAATTGTTGGGAAAGATTCAGAGGAGAGAGGAAATGAGATTGGGTTATAAAAGACTGCATATGGGAGCAAGTTAAAGGGTCTTGTAATTTTTATTTTATTTCTTATGTCGTTTTTCATGTTAAGTCTTTCAATTCAGTGTAAACTTGTAACCTTTTGTTAAATTATGTTAAATTAAAGTATTTAAGTGTATTAAAACTCAATCCAAGTACCAATTTCAGTTTAATGTTATAATCATCTGTTTATGTCCACTGTTGCAATTTTATAAGTATAAATCTTGTTTACAAGCCTCAAACAGCTCATCTCTCAGTTCTAATAAGTTTATACAAGTTTATAATAGCTTTTTACAAGCTTAAATCCTAGTTTTAAGCATATTTGGACTTTGGTCAAAGAAAGTCAAACAGGGTCAAAAATGGCAAAGGAAATGGAAATGGGTGAAGCAGTGATGGATATGGGTTAAAATAGTGATCATTGGGTTGAATAAGTAGATTAGAGGTTCATTGGGTGTGTATGCATGCCATTGCAGCTTTGGACTCTTGTAAGTCATTTTCAAGTTTTTTGTGCACACTCAGTAATTGTATTTAAAACTGGTTCATTTCTGTTTTAAAAGAAGTAATTAGGTCACATTAGTCTAGATTGATCACTGGATTATGTTTGTTCAGTATTAGAATAGTTTAATTTGCAAAACAGATTATACAAGGGGTGTTTGGCATTACTGTGTTATCTGTCTTAGGATATTTGTTCAGTGATAGCTTCTGTTTGTTCATGCTTGATAGACTCATTTGAGTCTATATCTGTCTTACTTTTGTGTTTAGCACTAGCAAAAGTCAAAAATCCAACTGAAATCATCTCAACAGTTAACTGTTGAGACCTTTGCATTTCAAAATCTCATTTTGTGAGTAAAAGTTATAGACAAAGGTTGTTATAGCTTCATTACATCATTTAACTTATTTATCAATCATCAAATTGGATCCAAATCTCAAAAAGGTCAAACTGTGCTTCTATTTCAAAAGTCAAAACAGAAAATCAGGTTTTGAGCCAAAGTGAAAGATTTTTCTTGGATTCAATTTTAAGCCTCAATCAGTGAGACTTGGCATTCTTAAAAGCTCAGCTGGTCCTTTTTCTTATCTGGATTTTTGTGGATTTTAGTGATTTTTCTACAAGCTTCAACAAGCTTGTGAACTTGGGCATAAATCCCCTGCACCACTGTACTCAGTTGGTGCTGAGCTTTTCCCAGTTATTGCATCAGTTGCACAGTGCTCAAAAGAGCTCACCATGGACTGATTTTTGGCACACTTGATCTCAACCAGGTCTAGTGTAGATCCCAAGTTCTGTTTTTAAGTTTTGGCTTATTGGTTAGCTTATTCATAAGCTCAAACTTGCCAACCCTTTACTGTTTTTAAGCAAAATCTCAAAACATCAAATCTTTGCAATTGGGAATTCAGAGGTTATAGCTAGTTGTTACTTGTTGCTTCTGAGTTCCTTTAGCATATCCAAGCTTCTGTTTAAGTGTGGTGGTCTTTAGGTAGCTTTTGGCTTATTGGAAGTGCTTATTTTAAGCTCATTCCTCATCAGTTCTTAAATCTTCCACATAAGCTCCTATTTTTCCATTTTTCATAGCTTACTAATATTATTTTAAGCATTTCCTGAATTTTTCAGATTTTTCCTAGCTTATTTGGTATTTTTCTGCATTTTATCTAGTTTTTAAGCATTTTTAAATAGTATTTAATACAAAAAATTAAGAAAAGCTTCAAAAAAATAATTTTTCAATTTTATTAAGTTTAGATAAATATAAAAAGACAAAAAAGTATTTTTCTAGATTTTTCTTAGTTAAATTTGTATTTTCTAGCATTTTAATTAGTTTTAAATAGTTTTAAATTAATAATAAATATATAAAAAGTCTAAAAAATATCTTTTCAGTTTTAAAATTAGTTTTATCATATTTTAGATTTTTCTAAGTTTTAATTTTATTTTTCTAGTCTTATTTCATATTTTCTTTTATTTTAGAGTATTATTTAATAGTTAAAAATAGTTTTTAATTAATAGTAATTAATTAATTAGTTATAAAAATAATTTTCTTTTTCTATAAATTTTCTCATATCATTAGGTTTGTAAAAATGTATTTTTCATATTTTTAGGACTTTTATTTCTCAGATTTCACTTTTTATTTTGTACGTTACGTAATTTTTAATTTTAACGTACGTTTTAGGTTTTAAACGTTCATCACTTTAAATATAGTGATAGCGTTTATTTAATAGGTTTTATATTTTTAATTTTCTTTAATTTGCATTTAAGGCGTTTTTAATTTGTTTGATATTTCTGTAGTCATAATAATCTCACAATTCCCTTTATCATTCAAATTTCTCGATCACTAGACGTTGATTGATCCATTGCATAGCTCGCTGGGACATAACGACCCGGGGAGACTCTATACTCCTCTGATCTTAATTGCATTAGTGTTTGAGCAGTTTTTAGTCTTTTAGACTTGACTGTTTAGCACCGATCAGGAATCTTTGGACCAATCAAGTTTGAGAAGTACTCGATCTTCGAGAAATTGATGTGCATCGTTAGGAGTCTTATAGAGAAAAATTCCTCCAGCATCAAGGATGCCTTGAGATATTTCATCTAGTCCATGGTAAAAGATTTGGATAATGGTTCCTTTTGATAATCCATGTCCATGACAACTACAAAGCAAATCTTTCATTCGAGCCAAGCTTCGACAAGTGATTCGTTTGGGTTTTGGTTGAAAGCACGAATTTCTCCCATTAATCGATCAAACATGGCAGGTGGAAAGAATCGGCTTACAAAAGCTTGCATCATCTCCTCCCAAGTATTGATGATTCCTGGGGTTAATTCATTGTACCATACTTTAGCATCTCCGGCGAGTGATGTGGGAAAAGTTTGAGTTTAATGGCATTGACATCGGTGTCGCCATAACGGAACATGCCGCAAATTTCGATGAATTCGGAAATGTGCTTATGCGGATCGGCCCGCGCACGGCCATCGAATTGTCGGTCTTTGATCATAGAAAGGTGATGTCCCTTCAAGGTGAAGTTGTCACCAAGGTTAATAGCAACAATAGCACTTTCGGGGGTTGGTGCTACGGTTCGGTTGGTTCCCCACATGGGTTGATCGTCCGCCATGGGAAAAGGTAAATTGGTGAAAGGGTTGTAAACAACTTTGGCTTCAATGAGGTTATCAAATGGTGGGTTTGGTACTCTTGGTACACGATTTTCCAATGGTATGAAACGTGTTCTCCTTCTTCTTCGAATCAAACGTTCGGGGTTGGTAAGAGGTGTAATTAGTTCAATTCCTGCTGCTCGAGTGTTCATACAATGTCCTAGAGAATCCAGGCAATATCTAAACACACGGACAAACAACGAAAATGGTTTCTATGGGTCAGAGAAGGTAACCGGATCGGTTGCGGAATGCGACCGATCGGTTAGACCAGTTGATTGATGGACAAACTCGTAACCGATTCGGTTGATGGGCAACCGGATCCGGTTAAGGTTTCTGAGAAAAAATTTTGGGTTGAATCGACTGAGGGAAATTCAAAAACTTGTTGAAACACAATCAAATCCCCGGCAGCGGCGCCAAAAACTTGATGTGCCCGGTTGGTGCAAGTTTTAAATTTATAAAAGGTGAATTACCAATATTACCAATAACACATACGAGCAAGTATACTCGTCCGTTATAGCAAGATTATGAAGGTAAGTCGGGATCGTTCGCAGGGATTTGATTGAATCTAAACACAAGTTTGAATTAACGGAGTCTATCCAAAACATATAAGAAAACAAATAGATATAATGAAATTCAGATGATTAAAAACTACACTTGCTTAAACTAGTTTCATATCATAGATTAATGTGATTGTGTTAACCTCTTAACATGTTGGTTGTGATAATCAGTTGGTGCACTAATCTATTGTTCTTACAAGTTAAACCTTGATCAAAAGTTTAGTTTATAAAAACAAGCATTAAGTTTAACCAATCAATTCAAGATCAATTCAAGTTTCATAAGTTTACATACATAAACTTAAACACAAAAACATCCACTTGTTCATCAAATTGCTTAAGAAATGGTCAATACAAAAGGTAACCGATCATGGACAAAAGGCTACAATTGATTCTCAACAACTAATCTTACGACAATTTAGATGTTTCCAACCAATCCAATTCGATAATCAAAAAGCGTTTCTATTACAACCACACCTTAGTTACTTTGTATAATCAAGAATAATGGGTAAAAACAATCATCCATAGACAAAATGATTATGACTAGTTGAATAACACGAAGTTCTTTCGACCCCAACGATTATTGTCAATTAGCCAAACTTGATTAACAAATGTCACTATGAAACTTTAGCACAATTGGATCTTAGAATCAACTTGAAATTGAATTAAAACATGTTAACACAACCACTAACTATTCATATGATAATCAACATCATTTAAGCAAGTGCATAAAGAAACTAGCTACTCATAGCAAACATAAACATAAACTCAGAACTTTGAATATTAGAAAACATGATTGAAAGTCTTACAATGTTTGGAATAAGATTACAAATGGTATAGTAATGATTCCCAAAGGATTGAGGTAGACTTCTAGGTGTTTTGGCCTCCAAATGGTGAACTTCTGAATCTCCAAACTTCTCTGGACTTCTGAGGACGAATTTTAAGAGCTTAAGGCTTTGTTTGATGAGTAGAGAGATTTGTATTATAGGTTGTTGTTTCTAATGCTCACAATTAGCCTCTATTTATACTAATTCCAAGGCCTAGGGTATTAAATGCTGAACTTGGCCATCAAGGAGTGAGGAAGGGACTAGAATACACCAAGAGAAGGACCTAGAATCGTTTGGATGCAAAGGGGAAGCTTAGTGATGAAGATTTGGCAACTGCAGCTTCTCCAACCGGATCGGTCATACGACCAACCGATCCGGCTGGTCTTCAATAACAACTAGCCGACCGATCCGGTTGCGGGTTGCGACCGATCGGCTGGCGATGGTAAAAACACTGATTCTGACCGAATTCCAACCGATCCGGTTCCGGGTGTAACCGGATCCGGTTGGATCTTTCGAGATACAAAAACTTGATCTTCTTCACTTACTTTGTAGAACTTGATTCTTCAATCACTGAGGTCTTCAAAAGGCCTTGAGATACTGATTTAGTCTTGTTGAAATGGGAATCTTTGCTTAGCTGAATATTTCTTCTTTTTCCTCCATTTCCCTGCACTTGGTTATAAACACTAGACAAACATCTCTAGATACGATTAAGTACTATAATCACGCAAATATAACCAAATAACAGATATAAAAGTACACATAACGCTACTAAAAACATGCAAAATCTGAGCGTTATCACTCCCTCAACCTTACCTTCTCGTCATACATCTCTTTCTAGCATCTCTATTCCCCTAGAGAACGAATCAACCCCCTGGCTTACCCCATACTACACTACAACGATTAGGTACACTGCCTAGAGGGTTGAAAAACTTGCTCGTAGAAAAGGAAGTCTTTTCGGACCCGAACCCACGCATCACTAATTGACTTACGAGCCTCTAAAGCATACAGCCTATTATATAAATCTTTAAAAGCCAGGTCGCCTAACCAGATATCATCCCAAAATAAAATTTTCTCACCATTGCCAATTTTTTTCAAATAAAATGTAAAAGGTTAACACCTTTATCTTTGAACAAATGAATAGCGTGAATTATGTCAAGGCAAGGAGATCTTCTAGACATCGGCGAACTTTTGTCTAAAGCCCCATGATTACCGAACATCGCTTTAATGAAACATGAATAGAAACAGGAATCTTCCGTTAGAAAGCACCACACCCATTTGAAAATCAGAGCACGATTATGGGCAAAAAACTAGACACCTCAAGACTACCATTCTTCTTAGAAACTAGAACCTTGTTCCAACTAATCCAAGTAGCTTTTCTTTTAGAACCATCGACTCCATTGAAGAAATTTCGTCGAATAGATTCCAATTTTTTTAACACGCCCATTGGAACCTTGTAGATGGACATATGGTAAAGCGGAATCGAGGTGAGAACCGACTTTAAAAAGGTAAGACAACCACCTATGGAAAGAGTTTTTAGCTTCCATATAGAAAGACGCGAAGACACCTTAGAGATAACTTTATCCCACGAGCTAATTCTTGACATATTACCACCAACTTTGACGCCTAAGTATTTAAAAGGAGAAGATAAAATAAAACATCCAATTATATTTGCAGCAGATTCGACAACACTCGAGTTAACACCAATCCCCATCAATTTGATTTTATGGAGGTTAATCTTAAGACCTGAAGCCAAGTAGAAACACTTCAAAACATTCAATAAAGTTTGAATGTTTGTATCATTCCATTCGCCAACAAAAACAACGTCATCAGCGTAGAACAAATTAGAGATCATGAAGGAGTCATTTAGAGAAATACCTTTATAGAGACCGGCGTTTAAAAATCTCACAAAAGAAAGATGGAGTGTCTCAATGATCAAAATGAAGAGAGCCTTTATAAAAGTTAAACTCCGAAGAAGGACTACCATTAACAAGCATCGAGCCCATGGCGTTATTGAGGCAACCATCGATCCACCTACACCATTTCTGATCGAATCCAAAAGCCTTAAGAGATTCATCCAAAATCCTTAAGAGAATCATCCAAGTAGTCCCATTTCACCGAATCAAAAGCCTTTTCGAAATTCACCTAGAAAATCATCCTATTAAACTTTTTGTGCTTGCACCAAAAAAGAAGCTCGTTTAGAATGAAAGGGCCATCGAGAATTTGACGATTAGAGACAAAAGCCGATTGAACTTCGCTAATGAGATAACGAAAAACAAGGCACAAACGGTTAGCCAAAATTTTGGCTATGATTTTGTAAACACTTCCAATCAGACTTATATGACGAAAGTCTTTCACAAATTTTGCATCTTGGATCTTTGGAATAAGAGCTATAAATGAAGAGTTGCACCCTCTAGGAAAGCGACCATTCATGAAGAAATTTTAACAGCTAGAAAAACATCTTGATCAATAAACGTCAAACACTTATGATAAAATTCAAAAGAAACCCCGTCTGGACCAGGAGATTTGTTATTACCACAATCCCATACTGCCCCTTTGATTTCATCATAAGAGACATCATGCTCCAGGTCTTCCACCGTGTTCGATGAGCTTGACCTTTCCTGTTTCTCCATTAAAAATGGACCTAAGAAAGTTGTGCATGTTTCAAAGATAGTTACAACAGAGCATATACTTTCTCCGTCTCAAAATTATTGTCAGGAAATAAAAATCACATATTTTAATAAAAGTGTGGCCACTTTAATTTTTAACCACTTAAACAGAATATTACTCCACTAAATTATCTAGTTTTTACTTCAAAAGTAAAGTGGATAGTTATTTTAAGACATCTCGAAAAGAAAATATAGACTGCAGTTTTGAGACGGATGGGATACTTTTTGAGCAACACGCATGTACGATAGTGGTCCAATAATCAACATATTATGGCTTAAAATCAGCAGCAGTATGTGCAGTGCCGTCTTTGAATGTACAAAAGTTACGTGGAAAATTCAATTTAATAAAAAAGGACAACCTAAAATATAAAGTAAAAATTTTCTAAAAAATCGTTTTCAAAGTGCATCGGCTAGCATTTTTCAATGCAACTTAAATCAAATACTTGTAGTCGTTTTTATAGAATATATATATGCATATCATATAAAAATTTTGAAGCTCCTATAATTTAAAGGTCTTGTGTGACGACACATTTCTGTTGATAATTTATGATACAATCCTCTGGAATGTATTTGATTGTTTATCTTTTAAATCATGAGCATATCGTATCGTGCTTTTTTCTATTATTGCTCTTTTGTGTTCCTGCTTTATCTCAGAAAGTTGTGGTGTGAAATGTTACAAGTAGTATCATATAACTCGTAACAGTATGTGAAATAGATTGACATAAAGCGGGTCACGAAACTAGAATAGTGCTGAAAATTTTGTTGGCACAAGATGTTAGAGCAGATTATTACTCGTATTAAAGTTGTTTGCAAGTTGTTAAATATTAGTATTACAAAAAAAATATCATATTTACACACTTTTTTTTCACATGTTTAAAAAGTTTGTAAAATATTATGTGTTTATTGACAGTTAATCATGTGTAAAAATTAGTTACATTAATAATGAATGTAAAATATTTGTAAAAAAAATAATTTTTTTGACATATGTAATTATAGCAAAAAAATAAAATAAAATAAAAAATCGTGCTGCTAAGTATTGAGAATGTACTAAAATTTCTACTCATTCGTAAGTGTGCATTTTAATTTACTAGCAGGGTACCCGCATTATGCGATGGCGGGTACCTTGTGACTGAATTTCTAGTAATGTGATGTTATGTGGTCATACTTTTTTAACAATTAATTTAGAAATAATAATAATGGAGATCTTGTTTAGTTTTCTTTTCATTTTCGAGTCTAGGTAGATCTTTGTTATTACTGTGAGTTGAGAAGTGACCAGTGGGTAGCCTAACAAACAAAACAAAACAAAATCTTACAAAGTTAAAAATGTTTTTTCAATAATGTACCGTTTCACTTTTTTGTTTTTAGTCGAGTAAGTTATCGGTCGAGGGAATGAACCATTCGTCAATTTTGGAGCCGACCGACCCAGTTCGACCCTCATGCTACAATGGCGGCGACTCGGTCGGCGCAATAGCGACTGAATCGGTCGACCGACCACTGTGGGCAGCCTAATGGCTTTATTTTTAAGTACTTGGCTTAATAGATTGATTAGATAGTACATTGTGGTTAAATTGTTGTATTTTTTGGTGAAGGGGTAAATTAAATAGTGTATTAATTGTATATGTTAAATAGTGTTTTTTTAGTTTTATTTGTGCTTCAAATAGTTGTAACTTATGTTTTCTTACTTGTATTTGCTTAAAAGTTCTATATTAGAAAATCTTAAAAAATTAATAGGAGGAAGATATAAGATGCATTATAAGTAGTATAGATAAGTAGATAACACTCAATTTCTCCACACCTATTCTAATGTAAAGAATTAGCGTTACAATTAATTTTCACACTTATAAGTGTGGATAAATATTAAATTTCACGCAAATCTAAATTGCACGTAAATCTAAATTATACGGCTCATATAAGTTTAATATTATACGTATGTATATGCAAAACTAATAAAAATATTGTCCTTTTTAAAAGGAGGCAATGTGCGACAGCACCTATTACACGTCTTTCTGAAACTCCTCTGTTATTAATGTAACTAAATTTACACATTAATAAATGTTAATAAATTCATAAAATTTTACACACTTTTTTAAAAGTGTGTAGAAAAATTGTGAAGATTCGACAATTTTTTTAGTGGTAGTTGGTTAAAATGGTTAGTTTCTTTCTCTGTTAGTGTTGTTCCCTATTCACTATCGTTTAAAAACAATTAAGTACTTAAAACAATTTAACAGTAAATAATGACTGAAAGTAATGTAAGTAAAACACACAAAGTAATTTTCAACATCATATTCTTATTAGAAATAAATCAAAAGAATACGTTACCCAAGTACTTGCGGAATAGTACTTGGGATTGAAATGACAAATTTTGGGGTGACTCCTCTCTAAGCTCAGGCTAAGTCTGAGCACAACTCTTAGAACCCACTGAGCTAGCTCAAGGATAAAGTTGTATTTGGAGGAGTGAAAAGTTGACTTGTGTGTATGTGTGTTTTTACAATTCACAAACTTAAACTTTTCACTCTTCTTCTTATGCTATTTATACAAGTAAGATATTTAACTTTAACTTAGAAGACAAAAAAACATAGATCACAGCAAACACGAATATTGATGTATTCGGTTACTGTTCACCTTTCTATTTATAGTAGGCGGCGAGACTATTTCCTATGACAGAGAATCGCCGCTTACTATAAATGGGAAGATACGATCTTGATAGATTGAGACTATGTATAAACTGGATAAACACTTGAGGGACTTAGTTTTATCTGGGTAAAACTTTCCCGCCTAGTCCAGCTCATTCTTCAGTCTTCAAAGCCTTCAGTCTCTTCCTTCGTTTGTCTTCAGTGTTTAACAGTTGGAGAGGAGTTGTAGGGATTCAGTGAGTTATTGTCATCACTCACTGAATCCACCATCTTCTTCTTGACTTAGTCTTCACCCTTTAAGATCCGCCTTGCGGAGTGGAGAGGCTCCTTCTTCGCCTCATACTAAGTGTCCTGAAGATGGCTCACTGAGTGACTATGCGCTTAGTGACCTGATTGTGTTTAACGGATTAAATACTTAGGATATTTTCTATTCAAATCATAGTTTAAGGGATTTGGGTATTTACTGAACCCAACAGTTAGTATATATAACTTCCTTTTATCTATACTATCTTTTAATAGAGATTGGACTCTCTTTTTTCACAGTATTTTTAAAAAATTTCAAAACATATCATAAAATATAATGTACATACAACGCAAATATGATTGTTACAAAATTTTCACATTTATAATAAATGCACCTCTTTTAAAACCTTTTAAATTAATAGTACATCTTTTATTGCAAATCATACAAACTTATAATACACAAAAAAAGGTGTTCGGGGTTGTGTTTGCGGCTAGAACAAATCATTATTTGTAAAGCTATTGTCACGAAGAAACGTAATCAAAAACATTGGCTCGCTAAAAAATTAAATGCATGGTACTTATTGCCAAAACACGCAAATACTCTACTAGCATATTATTATTAATAATATAACTAATTAAATATTTTTTAGACAAAAAAATGGACATACCATTATTGTGTTGGATTTATTGATTATAACATAGACATAGGAAGTGGCTTGAACCGTACTTTGCTCTTGTTTATTGTATCACGCTTTCGTTATTGGAAGTGTTTATGGGTGTGTTTGTCGAAACTAGTGGTAACAGTTAACAATATTAGTTAACAGTAACAGTCATCAGTTAGCAGGAGCAGTTTAATTTATAAAAGTATTTGATAGAGTAGTTGTAGCTGTAATTTTAATGTGTAAAATAACATAATGTTAAATGCTAAATGTTAAATGATTATTAAAAAGGGTAACACGCAACGTGATTTTTCAGAACAACCGATGTACGCAACGAATTTTGAAAATGGCCATTGTACGCAATATATTTTCAAATTTAGAACAATGTACGCAATATGACCGGTAACTAACAAGTTACCAGGTCACAAACTTTCAAAAATGACAGAAATGGTCCCTGTGATTTGCGTTGACTTTCACAGGTCATCCCTTAACTTTATTTTCGGTTAAAAAAGTTTCAGTAATGGTCCTTATGGTCATTAACTTTCAGATTTAGTCCGTTTTTTCCGTTTTCATCCGTTTTTGTCAGTTTTTCTACGTTTTGTCCGTTTTTCTTACGTTTTTATCGGTTTTCATCCGTTTTTGGCCCCTTTTCTTACATTTTTGTCCGTCTTTCTTACGTTTTGTCTGTTTTCTTTCGTTTTTGCCTGTTTTCATCTGTTGTTTTTACGTTTGTGTTCGTTTTTCGTACGTTTTTATCGGTTTTAATTCGTTTTTGTCCGTTTTTCTTACGTTTTGTCCGTTTTTCTTACTTTTTTGTACTATTTCAACATGTTGAAAATTTTTTCCATAAAGAAAAAAAATTCGGAAAAAAAATTTCCAAAAAAAAAAAATTTGGAATTTTTTCGCAATTTTGAAAAAATAAATAGGAAAAAAAAAATTCCGAAAAAAAAATTTCAAAATTTTTTTTAAGATTTTTTTAAAAAAATATATATTCGAAAAACATTTTTAAAAAAAAATTATTTGAAAAATATTTTTTTTATTCAAATTTTTCTTTTGAAATTTTTTACTTACATTTTTTAATTTTTTTTCGGAATTTTTTTTTTTTCCAAATTTTTTTTCAAAATTGCGAAAAAATTCCAAATTTTTTTTTTGGAAAAGTTTTTTTCTTTATGGAAAAAATTTTCAACATGTTGAAATAGTACAAAAACGTAAGAAAAACGGACAAAAACGAATTAAAACCGATAAAACGTACGAAAAACGAACAAAACGTAAAAACAACAGATGAAAACAGGCAAAAACGAAAGAAAACAGACAAAACGTAAGAAAGACGGACAAAAATGTAAGAAAAAGGGCCAAAAACGGATGAAAACCGATAAAAACGTAAGAAAAACGGACAAAACGTAGAAAAACTGACAAAAACGGATGAAAACGAAAAAAACGGACTAAATCTGAAAGTTAATGACCATAAGGACCATTACTGAAACTTTTTTAACCGAAAATAAAGTCAAGGGATGACCTGTGAAAGTCAACGCAAGACCCAGGGACCATTTCTGTCATTTTTGAAAGTTTGTGACCTGGTAACTTGTTAGTTACCGGTCATATTGCGTACATTGTTCTAAATTTGAAAATATATTGCGTACAATGGTCATTTTCAAAATTCGTTGCGTACATCGGTTGTTCTGAAAAATCACGTTGCGTGTTTTTAGCTTTCACCCTATTAAAAAAACAATGAATACCTAATGTTTTTATAATTTTATAAATGCTATGTACTTACTTCTAAACGAGCTTTATAATAATGTTAAATGCTAATTAATCTCAAAAGCTTTGTGTCAAACACAGCTGAGAAATCTACAAAAAGATTCTGTAAATCCTCTAAATATTTGATTGATGTGTTGTGATCCAATCACGACAAAATAACAAAATCAAAACCAAAGTTACAACAATCTCGAACCTCATTTTCCCAAACAACTCGCACAATCACACACACATAAGAGAATTTTTTTCCTTTTTTTTTCTTTTTTTTTTTGCATTTTTTTAATATCTCTATATTATATATAACAGGAGGCATTTGACATTAATGCCACATCAATGCCATGTTAATGCCACCTCAATGTCACCTAAGCATTATATGTCTACCTAAGCAATATTTTTTAATTTATTATAAATTTCCGAATTTTTTTTATTTATTAGATTTTTGGGATTTTTTTTATTTATTAAAATTTTGGTTTTTTTATTCTTCAAAAAATCATGCATGCAGCTGGATTCGAACCTGGGTCTGTTAGTCTACCTTTGTTCCGTCGACCCTGAACTTCCTGCCAGCCCTCAACCGTGAGGCGGAAATTATTTGAAAATTTTATGTCTCTTAGATATTTAACAATTGATTCAATTAAGAATGTGTTAACCCAAGACATCATGGGACCATGAATTAGTGACCCATTTCAGAGACCTCTTTTATTTGTGACTCAATATAACACATCAATTTCAATGGTCCCATTTTGGATTAACATCAAGTGGAAACATAGATTGCCGCTTGTTTGAAAACAATATTTGACCATGACCCTGCGGCATGTGATGTGCTTTAGTGCTTATGATAGTAGCTAGACTTGTACCATCTCTTTTGCACCAAAGAGGTTTTATAACTAGAGACGTACATATACAGGAATTTGGTTTAGCTAATTGTACTTGATGAAAAGAGTAATTCGAAAGTATGTGTAATGGACACCTAATGTGCCTAACAAATATGACTTCGAGTATTACTTCAATATTTTCTTCTAACAAGCCAAGTGTGAAACGCATTCTTAAGTATTTTAACACGTACATGTTAGGTCTCCTTTCAAATTGAAACATAAAAAAGTGGTAACTAAGATCTGTGACACCAAAGGCGTTTGGCCAAGGTGTCATTTTGAAATTAAAAAAAAAAAAAAAAAAAAAAAAAAAAAAAAAAAAAAAAAAAAAATAAGGCTAATTACCACAGGGATCGAGGGTGGGAGGCGGAGATAGTAGGGGGCAGGATGGGCATTTGCCTAGCAAAATAAATTGTAGTTTTTATATATTTATTTATTTATTTATTTATAATTTATATGGCTATTTTTGAATGTTCCCCTAACAACAAAGTTTGTAGTGCAATTTTGTCATTGTTTGCCCTTTCGACAATAAACTTCTAGATCCGCCTTTGAGCTCTATGTGTTAGATATCGAAACCCCGTAGATAATGCTTTATTATTCATCACTATTTATAGATTACAAATGTAGCATAAGCATAACCTTAATGGAACCTAAGCTCACAGACGGGCTTGGGCCTAATTAATCCTCTAACATTCCATCGCAGTCCGAGCGGCGAAATCGCAAAAGCTCGGACTGAAGCAAAGTATCTTTTTTCTTTTTCCTTTTTTTTCTCGTATGGGATAAATCAAAGTATCTCGGACAATAATAAACCAAAGTATCCTATCAGATAATAAACCAATGTATTCTCCACCTGAAAAGATAAAAAAACATTTGTTGTGTTTTAATTAAGGCTTAAACTTCACTTCATTTTATAGTTACTTTACTGGTTGTTCTGGTGGCGTAGGTTTTGAAGTTACATATCGACCACTGCTGTCTTACTGGTGCTTGCATGCAATCCTATAATTATCAACAGCTTCTTCAAGATGTCGTCAATCGGTTGAACATTTGTACACACCATTTATATCGATACTCTTGGCTAGAAAGTATACGTATGTAGCTAATTAACACTTGGCTTAACAAATTGATTTGTTTTTGTTTATGAACTTGGCTGTAGTTCCTCAGCTGATATAAAATCAAAGGGGCCCAAAATCAATGGCACCAAGTGAAAAAAGTGATATGCCTAACTTTAGCTGATATAAAACCAAAAGGGGCCAAATTCAATCCAATAATAAAGTGAAAGTACGCAGAAATACAATAAGCAAAGGCTGCATGTATTGAGCTAAAAGGGTCTGGGCTCATTACAATTTTTGGCCATGTTAGATTCCTCGGTGCTTTATTCATCCCATAAAGTTGGGTACTTGGGCATGACTTTTCTTTGTGATCTTTACAAAAAGTGTGGTTTTCATAGGAACTATTATTATGCGAGGTGTCGACAAAAATATTTTTTTGCTAAGTAAACTATTATATGAAGCAGTTTAATTGATTTTTAATATAAACGGACATGGAACCAAACAAAATTAAAGAAAGCTTAATAATGGTAGAGAGAGTGATTCTTTTCTGCGTTGTCTTAAAAATTTAATATTGTAGTTTTACTTTTAAAATGAAATAGAGTTGAAAAGGCATTGGGCCTCGCTAGATCTTTTTTATGTCACTTTTATTTGTCCCATAAAGTGGGCCACTAAGATATATTCATGGGGCTAGTTAAATATCTGAAAATTTGAAATCATCGTCACCTTATCCTTTTCAAAACATTTTTTTGCCTTTACTTTTGTGAAAATGACAAATAACCGATATCAATATAACCATCCATTTTTTTTATCAAAATTAATAAAAAAACCATTTTCACCTTTTTTAAAAACAATATATCTTATAAACCGTAAATCTTCAAAGTACAATAAATACACCATCGCGACGAGAATTAAATTATTTTTCTATAAATATGCACTTCTTTATATTTTCGACAAACTTTTTTTTTTCAAAAATTCCGCCCAGAAAAATCATATATGATTTGTAAAATCATATATGATTTTCAAAAATTACTTGTGATTTGTAAAAATCAAATCACCTGTGATTTTTTCAAATCATATATGATTTTTACAAATCACATAAGATTTGCAAAAATCATATATGAAAAATCATATGTGATTTGGAAAAATCGAATCATATATGATTTTCACAAATCATATATGATTTTTTTTTTTTGCCGAAATTTTGAAAAAAAAAATCGTTAAAAATATATATAAGTGCATATCTATAGAAAGATAATTTAATTCTCGTCGCGATGGTATGATTTTTTTCGCGTAACGATTAACGGTTTGCGAGATATTTGATTTTTTTAAAAAGGGTGAAAGTTTATTTTATTTATTGTATTAGAAAAATAAATAGGTATGATTGGTTCATTAGATATATGGTAAATTTGAGATCTATATTGAACTTTTGTGATAACCGATATGGCTTATATAACTTTAATTTTCATTGCAATGAATTCGAAATTTTTTCGCAGTTTATTCTGATTAACATTTACTTAAACCTCCAATCACCCTTTCTATTATTTTAGATTTAGTACTTCATTAAAACTCCTTTAATCATAACATGATCTTACGGGAGAGTGAGTGGTATATGTGGTATGGATAATGATTATGTTTGTGTTCTGGATTATCTTCGTGATACGATTCCAAGCTGGTTTCACTAATAAGGACACCGCTTGTAACATCCTCAAAATACCGCAGCGAAAGATTGTGTCACTGGGATACTATTTCATAATACAAAGTACAAGTTATAGAAAACGACCTATAAATGAGACGTTTTGAAAAGTTACCATTCTATTAATGAAATCAGAGTTACAAACAATCAGGTTCCAAAGTGTAATACATAAATGTTTACAAAATGTTTCGAATGGTAAATGATAAAAGCGTAAGTCTTCAAAATATGTCGTGCGACTCTATGCTTCAAACTCTAGCTATCGTCTTATGACCTGAGATAAACATGCTAAAAAGTGTCAACACAATGGTTGGTGAGTTCATAGAGTTTGTTTAACATGTAAGCCTTTAAAAATTGTTCACACAGCAAAGGCATTGTAAATCCACTCAGTTTCAAGTTTCGCCCATATAAAACTTGCAACCTGTGTGTTTACAACCCACTGCTAAAATATAGTATGTCAATCATGTATGCATGTATCATAGTAGTAAAAAGTATAAATGTCACCACAAGGGTCTTCCAACAACTTAATTTTGGATGTATCTAATTTATTAGTCTTCCAACAACTTAATTTGGAGCCACTAAATTAATTGTTTTCCAACAACTTAATTTGGAGCCACTGAATTGCACGTACTGGGAGCCTCTTCCCAAAGATTAATGGTCATCCAACAACTTAATTTGGAGCCACTAAGTTGAATAATGCAATTAAGTGTAATGCACTCAAGAATAACGAAAATATGTTTAACACAATCATGTATAATGCAATCAAGTATAATGCAATCATGTATAATGCAATCAAGTATAATGCAATCAAGTATAATCTTTTGAGTATTTGTAAAAGTAAAAGCAAGTAGTTGAGCATGTATCTCTCCCAAAGAGTTAATAAAATAATAAACTGAGTAAAAGTGGGGCTACGAACTCACCTTGAACTAATGATATCAAAACGTATAATGGATTGATGGATAAGCCTGAAAGTCTCTACGCGTAACCTAGAATATAATGGCGTGTCTTAGGTTTGGAATAGCGATGTGAAAGTCTAAACAAGCTACGGAAAACTAGAACGGGGGGTTGAAAAGTTAGACCGATTAAAACTTTGTTTTAAAATATTTAGATTGACTTATGTCAATCTATTTAGATGTGCATGTTGGACGTTGATAGATAGATATGTAAGTATGTAATGTAAAGGTAAAAAGTAAGAAACACAAAACGACGACACAAGTATTTATAGTGGTTCGGCTACAAGGACACCTTCCTTGCCCTACTCCACTCCCCGAGTCACCTACTCGAGAGTTCGTAATCACTACACGACACAACTCCTTATGGCGGAGAAGCCTTCACAACGTCGCCTAGTCTTTTTCCGGTACAAGGCTAGACATCGGGTTCTTCCACAAGGTAGAACCACACCTATCACAACGTCGCCTACACTTTATCCGGTACAAGGCTAGATACAGAGTTCCATTACGAATGAGGAACTACTACCCAACACTACACAACACCTAACCCAAAGGAGACCCACTCCTTATTACAACATCATCAAGGATATCAATATCCTTGGATACAACCTATCTCTATTTGTACATCGATACACCATATCGATTGTACATTCTTGGCATCCTTCACTAATGCCTTTTGACTTGACCCCTTTTGGCATCCTTCACTAATGCCTTTGACACGGACGTTCGGCACCTTTCACTAATGCCTTCGTCTTGACTCTTTTGGAATCCTTCACTAATACCTTTGACACGGACGTTCGACACCTTTCACTAATACATTCGTCTTGACTCCTTTGGCATCCTTCACTAATGCCTTTGACACGGACGTTAAGCACCTTTCACTAATGCCTTCGTCATGACCCGTTTGGCATCTTTCGATAATGCCTTTGACACAACACTTCTAATGAGGAAGAAGAAAATAAGCTATTGTTCCACGGATCCCTTACTTAAGGGATCCGTCAAGTGTAAACTGGGGGAACCGTAGGACGCTCCTCTTTGCCCATGGGTTTTGGGTCATGGGTCATGGGTTATGGGTCATGGGTCCTAGACTTTGGACCATGGGTATCCAAGTAGATACAATGTATCTAGAGGATGCAATGTATCTAGTCCATGGGTCATAGGTTAAATCCATGGGTCATGGATAATACCCATTTATGACTTATGCATGATGTCATGCAATGGGTTATGGGTTATGCTCCATGGGTATGGGTTATGGACTTTGGGTTTTACCCAACTACATTCAATGTATTTAGTCAATGGGTCAAATACTTAATCTTCTACCCATTATATTACCCTTTATAATACATACTAAGTATGTATATATCTACCCAATATGTAAACACTAGTTGTTGTACATTTGTATTACTAAATAATGAAAGCACTATTACTTGTTTAGTGTTTTATGTGAAAACGTAAGTGTGTTAGTAAACTATTGGCTCAAACCATTTACGTATTTTATTTGTTCGTTAAAATAATTTTACGTTTGTTATCGACAAAATATTATAAGATCGTAAAATATAAATAAACATTTTTACGGCTTATTTGTATTAACAATCTACCACTTTTTGTTGATGACAAAACATAAGATTATTTTAAGGAAAAACTAAAATTCGTAAAAGTTTGAATTGGAGTTTTTACTCTCTTCTCTCCCTTTTTGTCGAAACAAAAAGAGCGTCGAAAAGAAACTAACACCTTGTTTTAAGAAAAAAACATGTGAAAGAAAAAATTATGAAAAATAGAGAGTAAGTGAGGAGAAGTATTCTCGACTTAGCTCCCCCTTGACAAGTCCATCCCTTTGTGAGGGCGTCAAGTAAGAAGAAATACGAAACTAGTGCATTGCAACTATGTTTGCAAATGGTTTCGTCTTTGTGACGAATATGCTCCCCCTTGATGATTGCAACTTTGCAAGGGGACGTCATGTAATGTAATCCTAATGTGAATTATGTTGCAAATGATTTTGCAATGTATCGCTTTGACATGAAACTCCCCCTAGCTAAGTGTGTCAAATTCTTCATGTGTATATTGAAAAGCTACAAAACAAAGGTTAGAAAACAAGTATACAATGCATAATTTTCAGCAAATAAGACTCAAGTTAGTAGTAACCAAGTCTTATGTTGCGCGGATCCCACGGTTCCCTTTTAGGAGGGATCCGTCTAGGTAAAACTGAGGGATCCGTATGTCTGAAAGCTTAAGATAGCAATGGTGATGTAACAAGTGATGTTAACATCAAAATGAGATATGTATTAAGGCATCAAACATATTCTCAAGACAATATGACATATAACATGTAATTTCATTCAATAAAACATACGAGAAATGATCTACATATCTCTAAAACTAAGAGAATGATTTAAACATGAAATATGATTCCTAAACTATTTAAGATAAGCTTAAGACTAGGACTCCACTGGAATCCTTAAGCTCAAAGTTGTTTGGGTTTGTTGATCTCGTCGAAACGTTCGAGGAGGTGATAAAACATGAAACGTTGATCTTCACGTACTTCATGTATCAAGCTTTCAACATGTTGACAATGATAACAATCTTTGTCATGACTCGAAAATTGTGGTGGTGGGAATGGAGTGACTTGATGTGGAGGATCAAGTGAAGAGGGTTGAGGATCCTCAAAAGAAGGAGGGATTGGCGGAGGCACATTCGACGATGGCTCAAAAAAGTATGATGGTGGAGGTAGAGAGGTGTCAACTTCCATGTGGTCGGGTGGTTGACTTTGATGATTCCTCATAATCCAAAATGGACCATTTGAGGGAAATGGAGAAAAAGATACCGGTGTAAGTGTTGATTCAACACTTTGGTTTTGTTGCACAATATTTTCTATTGAAGAGAGTGTCGGCAATGATGGAGGACGGGATGGCCTAGAAGGTAAGTCCTCTAAGTTGTAAAGATGTGGAGATGAATGTGAAGTGGTAAATGATATGACTCTAGGCACCAAAGGTGATGGTTGGGTGGAAATGGGTGTGTTTGGTTTAGGAGAAATTGTGGTGTTTGGCGATGATATTTTTGTGGGAACAAACCTTTTGGGGATTGGTTTGATTGGTTGAGTTGGTGGAGGAGAAATCCTAGCATTTGTGGATTTAACGGGAGATGATTCGGTTGAGGAAATTTCGTGTACAACACGAGCAAGTTTCTTGGGTGGTCCTTTGGTGGATGAGTTGGATGGTCTTTGTTTTCGACCAAACTAATGACATTTTCCCTAAGAATTTTTTCCCACTTTCTATAGATGGGATGCATTTCGAAGAGTTCCATTTGGTAGGGATCACGGTGAATAAGTTCTTTGTTGCGGTTGAAGCGAGATTGGTCGGCTCTAATTTGGAAAATGGTGTCTCGAACAATTGCGGGGTCATCAAGAGGAGTGCGGTAGATTGGTTTAGAATATAGTGCAAAGGATTGAGTGGATATTGCCCAATCTTGGGAGTACATACAAATTCCTTCACAAGGAATGCGGATGATCTGTGCAAATGTGTTGAGGGGTAGAGTAAGGCTTTGATATTGATGATAAACGCGATTGAGATGCTATCATCACTATTTCGAATGATCCTAACACTTTTGTAGAATTCAAAGATGAAAACCGGACAAATTTGTTCATCAATATCAATGAGACAATCGAAGTTGATTGCCGAGAAGACTTGACGAATGTCAGTATTTTCAAGGAAACATTCCTTGACCACACGACCTTCGTGAATAAGTCTTTTTTCAAGTCTTTTGAAGATTTTACGATCGGTTTTTGAAAACCCCACTTTTCGATAGTATCTAGTGAGGTAGTGGACGGTATCATGGTGGTCTTGTTGGGTAGCTTTAGGCATGGTTGGTCCTAGAAAAACAAATATTCCAATTAGGTAAAATTTGTTGAGATGGGTTTATGGTTTTGATTTGTATTAACAATGTTGTAGGCACAATAGAATCTTAGTTATGTGAAAACCTTTTCTAGTGATTAATTTTGCAAAACCTAATTTCATCAATTGATGTAAAAAAAATTGAAAACCATAAACCCTAGGATGAGGATGATGAAGAGTAGAGCATATGAGTATAATTACTTACAATGATGTTCTAGAAGGAGATGCTTGAGGATGTGAAGCCCTATGGAGGTGAAAGCAACAATTGGATTGTTTTTGTGTTTTGTGAGGAGAGGGAAAAGAGCAGAATTGGTTTTGAAAAACTTATAATTGGTTCCTGTCACACGGTTCCCCCGGATCCCTTGTAATTGGGATCCGGCTACTGTGGACAGAAAGAGGGTGTTTGGTGTTATTTTTGTAATAAGCTATACACTAGCTTATGGAACAAAAATAGCTTTGAGGTTCCTAATTGAATAGACGTTTGGTCAAAGTGTTTTGATAGGTTAACTATCAAGGATCTATTTGTGACGGCGGCGTTAGCTTGACGATCTTTAGAAAATCAAGGAGGAATACTATTCCCGATGATGAGTAAGTCGGGAAAGTGGCGAAAAGAGATTTTTTAGAGACTAGCAATTATTAACGTCTAAGTTAATGAAAATATAATATCAACATATCCATGTAGACGTAAATTAGCTAATTTGTGGATAAGTGAACATACCTCTAAACTCTTGATATGGTTTATGGAGACCATAAAACCAAAATACTTCATGAGCTTTTAAAGTAATCTGTTGTACTTAGTATAAGTAGGTTGCGATTACTTTTAGGTTCTTCCTTGAAGGTTGACTTCATTTTTCTTTGAATAGAAATGAAGACTTTGGAGAGATCCTAGCAAGAAGATATCTTAAAAAGAAAATGTTAGAATAATCTATTACTATCCAACATAAAAGAAACAATTTGTTTTAAAAGATTTCATTCTTTGTAGTTTTCAATCATATACGGACCGTATCAAGTTTTTAAAGTACAACATGCTCTAAGAAACTTGGTAACGAAGCTCTGATGCCAATTGTGGAAAACTAGAAGGGGGGTTGAATAGTTTTACCGATTAAAACTTTGTTTTAAAATATTTAGATCGACTTATGTCAATCTATTTAGATGTGTATGTTGGACGTTGATAGATAGATATGTAAGTATGTAATGTAAAGGTAAAGAGTAAGAAACACAAAACCAAGACACAAGTATTTATAGTGGTTCAGCTACAAGGATACCTTCCTTGCCCTACTCCACTCCCCGAGTCACCTACTCGAGAGTTCGTAATCACTACGCGACACAACTCCTTATGGCGGAGAAGCCTTCACAACGTCGCCTACTCTTTTTCCGGTACAAGGCTAGACACCGGGTTCTTCCACAAGGTAGAACCACACCTATCACAACGTCGCCTACACTTTATCCGGTATAAGGCTAGATACCGAGTTTCATTATGAAGGAGGAACTACTACCCAACACTACACAACACCTAACCCAAAGGAGACCCACTCCTTATTACAACATCATCAAGGATATCAATATCCTTGGATACAACCTATCTCTATTTGTACATCGATACACCATATCGATTGTACATTCTTGGCATCCTTCACTAATGCCTTTGACTTGAACCTTTTGGCATCCTTCACTAATGCCTTTGACACGGACGTTCGACACCTTTCACTAATGCCCTCGTCTTGACTCTTTTGGCATCCTTCACTAATGCCTTTGACACGGACGTTCGGCACCTTTCACTAATGCCCTCATCTTGACTCCTTTGGCATCCTTCACTAATGCCTTTGACACGGACGTTAAGCACCTTTCACTAATGCCTTCGTCTTGACCCGTTTGGCATATTTCGATAATGCCTTTGACACAACACTTCTAATGAGGAAGAAAGAACTATCAACAAGAGAACCTTAGTAGTCTTGATGATGACGAAGCATGGCAACTCATGGACTTGAGCTTGCTCGACTTCAAGAGGTGGTGATCTCGCCTTTAAGAGGAACCTAGAGAATCACACAAAAACAAACACAAATTACATAGGAAGATCCTTTGGATATGAGGTTAGAAGATTTGCAATACTAGGAGAAAGTATGTGTAGAAGTGGCTCCTAAAATGAAGAAATGGCTCACTATTTATAGAATAAAATAAGCTATTGTTCCACGGATCCCATGGATCCCTTACTTGAGGGATCCGTCCAGTGTAAACTGGGGGAACCGTGGGACGCTCCTCTTTGCCCATGGGTTTTGGGTCATGGGTCCTAGACTTTGGACAATGGGTATCCAAGTAGATACAATGTATCTAAAGGATGCAATGTATCTAGTCCATGGGTCATGGATAATACCCATTTATGACTTATGCATGATGTCATGCAATGGGTTATGGGTTATGCTCCATGCGTATAGGTTATGGACTTTGGGTTTACCCAACTACATTCAATGTATTTAGTCAATGGGTCAAATACTTAACCTTCTACCCATTATATTACCCTTTATAATACATACTAAGTATGTATATATCTACCCAATATGTAAACACTAGTTGTTGTACATATGTATTACTAAATCATGAAAGCACTATTACTTGTTTAGTGTTTTATGTGAAAACGTAAGTGTGTTAGTAAACTATTGGCTCAAACCATTTACGTATTTTATTTGTTTCGTTAAAATGATTTTACGTTTGTTATCGACAAAATATTAAAAGATCGTAAAATATAAATAAACATTTTTACGGCTCATTTGTATTAACACAAGCCTATATACGTCCATATATTGATCATAATATAGTACTTGGTAGTTTCGTGTATGTTTGTTTATGAAATGGTTTTTTGTATATCTCGTACTACCGTTCGGACCATCATAATCCAGAGGTCATGCAGTAAACGTTCGAGGAGCCAGGACACTTTAATTCGTCAATCCACAACTCGTCGACGGTTTTACTCTAATGAACCCCGCACATGAAGTTCCCTAGTGTTGTAGTATTTGACATGGAAAAACATATGTTTTGCTCGTTTGATCATTTGACATATAAGTTAAGTGGTTACAAAATATGTTTGGTCATTATCCGTAAGTGAGTTTTAAATGTCTAGTAAGTGTGTAAAGTTTCATGGTTTATCGAGGGAGTAGTTCCAAATTGTATTGTATACGTTTTGGTTTGTCAAGGCTAAGGCCTTTGGTTTATGGTCTCGGCTACCATGGCCTTGAGACCTCAACCTTGGCCTTAGCCGCGGCTGTGGTCTTGTTTTAAGGCCTTTAGGCCATATGGTTTCACCTTAGTTACGACAAAATGTATAGTCATTTGGCTATACATAGGCTGTTAAGATTTTTAAAGAATATAGCCTTCGTTATGCATTTTTAGGCCGAGTTTTCTAAGTAGTAGATGTAAAATTACCAAATCTAAATATGATCGGTTTTGTGGTAATTTTGTACATAAGTTCACTAGTTAACATAACATAGAATGGTTTATTAGTTTTAGACTTGTTTTTAATCAATTTTGTACATCATGATCCAATATAAGAGCATATATAGCATAGAAGAATAAGAAACATGTAAATGATGTTGATCATGAGAGTGAGCTAGGTTTTCTTACAACTTTTGGCCTTAATGAAAAGGGATACATGAACTAGGACAAGAACTAAATCCTTCAAACAAAAACCCTAGCTTTCAATCCTTCAACACAACTCTTGCAAACCTTTGCTAGCCTTGATATAACCCTTGTAAAAGCCTTGTAATCTCAGCTATAATTACCTTGTATAGCTCTTAATCCAACCATGGAATCATCAAAGTAATACAGATTTATGTAGAGAATAACTAGGCTTTCATCTTCTATGTATAACTTGGAACTTGAAAATCAAATGAAGAGTGTTTGGTGTTTGTGATGTTATGAACGACCAAGAGAGGAGGATGAGGGGGTATTTATAGGGCCTTTAGGAGGTTAGTTACAATAAGATATGGTTTAGAATGAACCACGTGATAGATACTTGGTTGATTTTTAGCCTTAAGACTTTCTATGGCTCCTAATATAACACATGATGCTCTAAATGTTCCATGGCTATCACCAAGCCACCAAGGCCATGGTGATACACCATATACACGTTCAATATAAAGGGTAGGGACTAGGTGGATTAATCTTGGCCTTATATAAGTTACGGAGTGAGTTTTGGTCCCGTTAATCGCTAACTGTAAGTCGTAAAGTCACGAAACTTAAAACCGGGTATCCTAAAAATATGAAACTTATAAATATGTTAAAAATTATCAATATACTCTATAATAGCATTTTAAATGAGTGATAAGTTCTATCGAGATGCTTAAAGTCGTAAAAACCTAAAACCGTAGGCTTAAAATGTGTAAAACGCGTAAAACGCAAAACCAAAAAACGTAAAATTCCAAAACTTATGAAATTGTCGTATGATGTGAAAAAACTATATTTTTGTTGTTTGTAATGTTGTAGGGACATATCGGGATGCCTAAATGTCGTTTAAACCTAAACGTAAATCTCAGACACGGTTTCGTGAAATTTGCAAAAATTACCCGACGAGTCTCAAATTCTCGGGTTATCACTAAAATAGGTTAACTTACGAGAATGTGAAATAAAAATTTCAGAAGTGAATAGTAAAAGTGAATAGTAACCCAAAAATGCAAATTGTTACACCACCCTCTCTAAACCCCAACAAGCATTGGCAAGTGCACTTTTTAGTGAAATGGTGATATGGAAGTCCACTTCGACATGACTGTGAGACAGAAAGTAGTTTTTGAGTGTCTACATGCCCCACATGCCCAAGGTTTTCTAATAGCTATCCCCATAAACGGGCTAGGTCAACATATGTCACCGATGGAATATCGTACTATCCTTAAGTATCGCCTTATGATTCCTTTATTTCTGGTTGATGAGATATGCCCAGTTTGTCGCAAGGCGTGTTTGAATTCCTTTGGGGAACATGCAGTTCATTGCAAGAGCTCCCGGGCTTCAAGTTCAGACACGATATGGTTAGGGATGTCCTTTTGACGTTTGTAGGCGTGCTGGGATCTCCGCCAAGAAAGAAGCATCTATGAAATTTTTGACTGAAGCGTTGGATGGAAGATCCACACTCAGATTGGCAGACGTTTTGGTGTTTGGATGGGTGGGAGAGAAACATGCATGTATGGATCTAACAGGGGTTTCTCTTTTCGTGGGTTTGAGTAGCCGAGGTTTTACATTAGGACAAGCTTCTTTGAAAGCCGCCTCATACAAAGTAGCAAAACACGAGAAAGCGTGCATTAACAATCAACATATTTTTATTCCTTTCGCATTTGATACCTTTGGTTTCCTCATACAAAGTGGCAAAACAGACGAAAACGTATAAAACGGACGAAAACATATAAAACGGATGAAAACATATAAAAACATACATTAACGTCTAAAAACAGATAAAACATATGAAGACGTAAGAAAACGGACAAAAACGTATAAAAATGGACGAAAACGTATGATAACGGATACTTATAAAAACGAACAAAAACGTATAAAAATGGATGAAAACGTATAATAACGGGAAAAAACATATAAAAAGTTTATGAAAGCGTAAGAAAAATGGACGAATATGTATAAAAATAGATGAAAACGTATAAAAACGGACAAAACCATATAAAATGTATAAAAACGTACGAAAACGTAAGAAAGACGTATAAAACGGACGAAAGCATATAAAAACAGATGAATATGTGTAAAAACGGATAAAACGTAAGAAAAACGGACGAAAGTGTATGAAAACGGATGAAAATGTATAAAAATATATAAAAACGGATAATAACGTATGAAAACATATAAAAACGGATGAAAATGTAAGAAAATTATATAAAAACGGACGAAAACGTATAAAAACGAACAAAAATATATATAAACAGACAAACACGTATTCAAAATTCTATCGAAAATATTCAAATTTAACAAAAAAAATCAATCAAAAAAATATTTTTTTTAATATCTTTGAGTATTTTTTAATTAAAAAAAATAATACTAATATTAATAACAATATATATATATATATATATATATATATATATATATATATATATATATATATATATATATAAATGACTAAATACGTGATACCTCCCACACCACAGGGACCATATTATTAAAGGGTATTTATGTCACTTCAGCCATCTAAATCTTCCACTTAATGGTCAAATTAACAAAAATAGTGATCAAGAGACTAAACCCATAACGGGTCAAAACCATAGAAAGAAGATATGCAAAAAAATATATAGAGACTAAATCTGTAAAACCTGATAAACTACATGGACCATTTATGTAATTAACTCATAAATTATTACTAGTATTAGATAAAGTGATAAAATGATAATTAAGAAAGATGTGGTAGGTAGTCTAGGGATTACTCCGGATGGTCTAATTAGATGAACTTTATAACTAAGTTAGTAGTTCCTACTCTTGATCATTCTGACAAGTGCGAAAGGGTATAATGAGAATTTTTTCTCGCTACATCAGCTTTATATCATCACTTTATAACTTTTATCACTTTCTCTTATTTTATTTTATTTTTAATCCTGCGGTAATTTCTTTATGTTCCCTTATTTATTTTTCTATTTTTTATTATTAAAAATACCACCAAACATTTATCCCCACACAACACACTCACACAAATTAAAATAATGTTTTCTCTTTAAAAAGGAACAGGACTCTATCGTCGTTCGAAAGAGATTCTGTATGTTTGTCTTGGTTCCCGGCTTCCCACAATGAATGGAGGCTTCCTTTCGGGAGAGGTGGGTTTCCTGCTCATTCCCGCATCACACCCTATATCCAATGAAAAGGGGACTAAATCGAAAAAAAGTAAACAATCGATAAACCAATACAAAAAAAACATCATCTGAGTTCAAAAGTCTATGAAAACCAATGTGCTTTGATAGTCCTAAAGTGGTGAATAACACTTAGGGCCCGTTTGGTACATGACTTTTACCGATTTGGATTAATAGATTCTTAAAACAAATTGTTTGGTACAAATCCATACCCCTGACACACTCCTAACAGTGACATTTGACTCCAATTCTTCATTCCACCGTATTGTGGTGACTTTTTGCTTGGTTTACACAAAATGGACCAATCAAAAAAAGAAAATTATTTGATGGTTTTTTTTAGGCCACAAATTATTTAATTCTTGTTTTTATTTTTTATTTTTTATTTTTTAACTTAAAAAAAATATATAAAATAAACTTATCACTCATTTATTTTCTCTCTCTTCATTTAATTCAAAATCCAAATCCAAATTTAAATCCAAATCCAAATATAATCCTTGCAAACCAAACGGGCCCTTAATTTAAAATAAATTATAAAACTGAACCATTTACACTCTTTTTTTCGAGAATAAACCTTTTTTATCATCTTATAAAACTGACACATAGTAGTTTTGGAGTTGAGTATTTTTTACTTTGCGTTAGATAACGCAAAGATGAAGTTACGGATAGATAACTGAACCATTTACACTCTTTTTTTAAAGTTAAAAAATAAAAAATATAAACAAGAATTAAATAATTTTTTTAAAGTTCATATCAATAGAGTTGAGATCAATATAGAACTCATATTTGTCATAGAACAAATGAACCAATCATAACCCTTCATTTTTTATCTAAATTAATACAAAATCATTTTCCACCTTTTTTTTTAAAACAACATATCTTACAAACGGTAAATCTTCAAAATATAAAAAACACACCATCGTGACGAGAATTAAATTATCTTTCTATAGATATGCACTTTTACATATTTTCGACAAACATTTTTTTTCAAAAATTTCATCCGAAAAAATCATATATGATTTTTACGAATCATATATGATTTTAAAAAATCATGTATGATTCGATTTTTATGAATCATATATGATTTTTACAATCATATATGATTCTCAAAAATCATATGTGATTCGTAAAAATCGAATCATATATGATTTTAACAAATCATATATGATTTTTGTTGACCGAAATTTTGAAAAAAAAAACTTGTTAAAAATATATAGTAGTGCATATCTATAGAAAGATAATTTAATTCTCGTCACGATGGTATAATTTTTATCGCGTAAAGATTAACGGTTTGCGAGATATTTAATTTTTTAAAAAAGGGTGAAAGTTTATCATAATAAAAAAATGAATGGCTATTATTGGTTGATTGGATCTATGGTAAATTTTGGTTCTATATTGAACTTTTGCCAATATCCATAACTTCATCTTTTTTTTACCAAAATCATATCCATAACTTTGTCTTTGGATATATATCTTTTTTTAACTTTATCTTTGCGTTATCTATCTCAAAAACATCATCATCAAAAAAAAACAAGAATTAAATAATTTACACTCTTTTTTTTAAAGATAGATAACGCAAAGATGAAGTTATGGATAGATAACTGAACCATTTACACTCTTTTTTTTCGAGAATGAACCTTTTTTATCATCTTATAAAACTGACACATAGTAGTTTTGGAGTTAACTTCATCTTTGCGTTATCTATCTCAAAAACATCATCATCAAAAAAAAATAATAATAATAAAAAATAAAATAATAGTGTAACACACACACTGTTATCTTTCTTAAAGACAACACCATAACTTCTTCATCTTTTGCCAGTTATCTTCCTCAAAGACACTCGCCCAACACTCACTCTTAGGGAAACGCTCAGGAAATCGCCGTCGCCTAGGAAAACGCCCTGCGAATCCTCGTCGCCCAGCAAAATCAGAGTAAATCGTGTCGCCCAGCAAATTGCCAGGAGTGTCCCTACACTTTTCACTCGCCTACAAATTCGCCTATATTTTTTAGAGACACGTGTACGGTTGAAATGGTTTTAAGACTTGAATATGATGAAGATATATAAAAGCTCAATTTGGTAAAATAAATGAGCGAAGTTCACTTTCGTAAAGTAAGTATATAAATGGGTCATTTAAGAAATTCTCTTTAATTTATATAACCTTCAGAAGCAATTAAATGGTTAACAACATTTCTCTCTTTTGTTGGTCAAAACTTGTTTTATATAACGTACAAAATTATATTGTACATTGCACAAACCATTCATGGAGCAACAGCAAGCAAAATAGCTGAAAAACCCAACTTATCAAAATGCTATCAACATTCTAAAAAACAAAATCCAATCTCCAGACACAAACTCAAATCATATTCACGGTAAAATACAACCGATATGTGTCGGGTTTAGTAATGTAATAAACAAAAGCAATCTGTAACAATGTATGGGTAAAAGCTAATCATTCACATAATAAAATACAAACAGAGTTGAAAAGCAAACATTTTTTTAATTACATCTCTGATCATGAAGCTCGGGATAGTTTTCATGAAAACCTCGGTTTAGGCATGGAAGAGTTGTGTTGATGTTGATGATGAGGACCGAGCTTTTGAATCCAATGGCGAAGCCCCTTTTTAGGATCTAAAGAAGTCGGGTGTTGTAGAAGATTGAAATTTCCATCACGAGCTACTAAAGCTTCAAACTCTTCTAACACCTTCACGACCTGCCAGAATTCTGGCCTCTTTTCAGGATGTGTAGACCAGCATTGCTCAATTAATGCTCTCATTGCTGGAGGACAGTCACCCGGAATAGATGGTCGTAGATTCTGAAAAACACCAAAATAAACAATCAAGGACAAGTAGCATTGAAAATCGAAACATTGACCCAAAAGGCCAAAACACATGGAAAATAATGGTCAAAAACAAGTACAAGGCATATGCGATGTAGAACTGATAGTCATTTAACATGTTTGGATAAATTTATTTTACACTGCGCATATGACTCGTGATCAGCTCTGTATAATTAATTTCACACCAGGCCCCAGTAAAGCCCTAAAGGTCATACCAAATTATCTATTTACCCAATCTTTGTACCGAATTTGAGACATTCATTTTTATCACACAAACGTTCTCTCTTTTGATCATTTTATGTATCACTCATAAAAAAATCAAACTTGCTAAACTATAAAGAACCATATTATCTAAATAATACCGCCTCAAACAGCAAAAGAACACCCCAAACACACTAGTCTTCTACTGCTCATTTTGTTACAACTTATTATCTTTAGGTGCACAACACTCGGTCCAAACAATTAAAACCCGAAAAATGAACTGAGACATACCCAGGCCCCCCCAGGACTGGTTATGTACGTGTCCGGTTCACGATCCATAACTAGAAAACATTCAGGTTCTCAGTCAGGTCTAGTTCAGTCACATTGCGGTTCAGTTTTGGTCAGATACCGTTCAAAAGTGGACTTTTCGCTTTATTTAAATGGAGCGATGTTTTTGAGGCAAGAAATTAAAGCTTGAGATGGATCTAGTGTGGTTCAATGTCTGGTTTTGGACTGATTGTTTTTAAGCTGGAACTGAGACAGCTAATATATTGTCCGGTCATGGTTCTAGTATTTTTCAATTTTCAATTCAGGCCCAGTCCGATTTTAGGCCTTAGCACACCTCACCTATTACTATGATTACTCAATATGACATGATCACTATTAAAATGCATATCCAAACACCGAGCAAGAAAACCAAAAAAGAACGAATGAAGGAGATATACCTTATGAACCACAGCAAATGCAGCCTGAATTGGAGTCATATCTTTATATGGTATAGTCCCAGCGACCATCTCCCACAAGATGAGTCCAAACCCATATACATCAACCTTACGTCCATATGACTTTTTTTTAATCATCTCAGGTGCCATCCACCGATATGTTCCTGGATCATCTGCCAAAATATCGCAATATGCCTCTTCACAACCAATCCCAAAATCCGCAATTTTGAGCTGGAAATTCTCGTTTATAAGTATATTTTCAGGCTTGAGATCTCTATGAATAACGCCTTGTGAGTGAATGTATTCCATCCCACGAGCAATGTCTAAAGACATTTTAATAAGTTTTTCTAATGGAAGATATTCCTTTTCTTTTCCAGTATTATCTTCGAGCTTATGCAAGTATGCCCTCAATGAACCTTCTGAAAGGTACTCGGTGATAATACAGAAAACCGGTGGTTGTCTACACGCAGCTACAAACTGCAGCCATATAAAAACGGGAAAAAATGATACACATTTTTATATTGGTTAATAACATTTCTCTGTTATGCAAGCATGCAATAACTAACTCAACGACTTTGTTTTATCAATATTTGAGAAGCCAATGACAGAATCAAAAAATTAAACAATGTCATCTCGTGAACCAGTCTTTTTGATATCAAATAAACACGATGGGGCAGCGAGCATGTGTGATTATTACAGCTTAAAAGATCAAACACGAGTCATCAGTTAATTAAAGCTAAAGATAGGTTGGTAAAACCACAATTTAAAATAATGAGATTTGGATAATCAGATAATCATAGTCAGTTTGGCCAACAACTCAAAACTGATAACTGCAACTTTAAATTTAAAAACCGCAATAACAGTTTAAGGGTACATTCAAACACCTCTAAGTAAAAATCAGAATCATCTAATCACTTGCTTAAACTTAGAGTAGCTTGTTAAACTTCAATTTATCTCAAGGCTACACTTTTTTTTTTTTTTGAACGAAAAGGCTACACCTTATTTGATTATCCAAATCTCACTATTTTAAATCTGAAGTCTAAACAATCAGAAATTTAGCTAACTAGAGATTGACTATTGTCACTTCAACTTGTTCAAAAAAGAATAAAAGAAGCTATTTTTACTTCAAAATCACAATAATCAGTTAAACTGCACATCCAAACAATGTTTAACAACTTACAAGTATCCATATATGACAAAATATGATTTTGGACAAAAGTTGCAAAAATCAGCTTAAAAGCACATACAAGCATCTATTAACAAGTATATACATTCAATATATCACGTAAATATGCATATGATTTGAGGGACAGAAAAAATACCTTAATAACGTTTTGATGGTGTAGACGAGACAAAAGATTAACTTCTCTTGTAAATTGATTCGCGAGTCGGACACCTAATTCTTCATTATCGTCATCATCAGGAACTCTAATAATTTTGACAGCAACAGCTTCATCATTATAAATCCCATGGTAAAGTTGACTATTTGCACCATGAGCAAATCTATGACCCAAAAACAGCTTCGAAAGATCAACCATATGATCATCAACCGTTTCAACCGATATAACTTTCCCTCCACCATGATCAAACAGCTTAGACCACGAATAATCCCTTTTCATCTTTTTCTTATCATTAATTTTCATTGAATTAAATTGTCTAAGTGGACTAGTACCATTCGGCGGAGACTTCAAATCACCCGACGTCATATTTCTCTGAAAAATCTTTTTCCCTTTAAACCCTTTTTCCGTTTCCACTCTTTGAGGATGTGGGGTAGAGAATCGCTTAGTACTAGACCTTGCTTCTTTAAAGGTATCTGGAACAGTTGTCTTAGGAGGCGGTGTTACTGTCCTATACCTATTTGTAACCGGATTCCTATCAATATGAAAACTGCTAAGGTCTGGTTTACGCTCCACAACTGCTTTCGTCGGTCTAGTTTTCGCACCCGCAAGACGAATAGGCTCAACATCAGTTAAAAATGAGGCTAATCTTGCAGAATCTAATCTATGACAAACTGTATGAGAAAACTTTGTTCTTCTAATCCAAGAATTAGCCTCAGAAGCCATTTTTTACCTGGTTTTCGATTTGCTCGAAAACAAATTCTTATGCACAACACAACCCCATACAATCAAACAACCAAATAGTACTTAAAAGAATTATACCTTTAATGAACAATCCCTTTGGATCAAAGATGAAGACTTTTGATGTTCAAAAGTCAAACATCATCTTTCATACAAAGCCTGTAACATCACACAATTATATCAATTAACAAACCATATAATAAGAAACAATTAATATAAAATAAAAAAGCTTATGTTGTCATTTGAATTAAAAAATAAATCAAGAAACAGTCATGATTGCATGATATAAAATAATACCAAAAAAAAAAAAAAAAATTATCAAAAATATATAAACTTACCAAAAGGGTATTTAAATCTGATGCACTTCAAGAATCTTGAACCAAATTTTTTTTAAAAGATATAAAAATCCAATTTTTTTTATTTTTAAAAATCTGGGTATTTTATAAAAATTAAAAACCCATCTCCACCTTCTTATTCTCTCTCACTAAAAAAACTCTAGAGAGAGAAAAAGAAAGATTTTTTCCTATAACGGGTGTTTGTTATTATTCAAATGTGAAAAGAAATAATAAAATAAAATAAAGATTTGATTTCTATGAATAAAAATAAAAAATGGTTAGTAGGATGATGATTCGGTGGGCCCTGAGGTGGTGGTATGCAGTGGGTGGTGGTGGTGATGACGGTTGATGGAGTGTGGGACCTACTTTTGGTTAAAAGTCAAGAAAAAGAAACAAGCGAAGTTATGGGTTGATATTATTTAAAGTAAATTAAGAGAATAATGTACATACACTATTGTTTGTTGTTGTTGGTATATTATATAGAGAGAGAAAAAGAAAATGCTACCGTCACATCATTAGAATTGGGGTACGGAACAAACTCTAGAAAGCCAAATGGAAAATGTCATTCTATTCTTCTTTTTTGTTTATTGTGTCATCTAACACCTCTTACTTTACAATCATGGTCAGTTATGGCGCAAACTATAGGAAAGTTTTGTTTAGGTCTCTCAAGTTGGTGGGTGTTTCTACATTTTCTGATACCGATTGTAACGGCCAAACAACATACGAATAAAATGAATAATGGGATCAAGAATAATGGGATCGAAACTTTGAATAGGGTCCCGATAAAAGCAAAGCTTTGTTAATTACTCCGTAATTCATAATCAAAATCTGAATGCAAAACAAACACTAGACCATTATTAATAGGGAAAACATTAGATTGGAAAATAATAATTCAAAAAAAAATTAGATCTAAACCTTGCAGAATTAAAAATAACAAGATAAATAAAATAATAACGAAGTTTGGAAAGTTTCAGTTAAAATTTTCGACGTAAGCATAGGTTTCAAGAATTTAGAGTTTAATGTCTAATTTCGTTTGCATATTAGCTAAATTAAGATGGTGTACCTAGTTTTTTTTTCGTTATTGAGAAATAGTTCAAGGGTAAAACTTTAAGCCTCTAAATAAAGTTTTACAAAACCACATAAACCTATTCTATACTTTTTATATATTTTATATGTTTTGGGATATTGTATATTTTGCATAAGGTTGGGCACACTCGTTGTTTTAAATCGGTCGGTCATCCCCCAAAAAGCCTTCAACGACCGATATTAACATCGGTCATCTCGAGTGTGGCATCCTGGTCATCATATCGGTCGAGGGTTGTTTTTTTGGCTATCGGTTGAAATTACAACCGATATTCAATGCTCCAATATTCTCCCATTTTCCAATTTGATCGTTGCCATGTAATAAATAAATAAATAAATAAATAAAAAATAATAATTTTTAAAGAAACAATTTTAACTTTTCCTATAAATACTAACTCAAATACATTTCTGCCGAAATCATTTATGAGGGGATTCACAATTGTGATTCTCAGTGATTGAATAGAAACTCCTGTCAGGGTCAACATCAAACAGCCCTGATAGCAGGTCACTTCGGTAACTCCTTGTGGGTTACGCTTAGTGTGTCTTAAACGGTCTACAGTCGTGAGGTGATACTTCGGTGTACCTCAGCGACTCACCTGAACTGTAGATATACTTCGGTATATCGTGTTAGCCTATTTGAGGGCCTCCAGTTCAGGAACAACCCTTATTAGAATTAGATATGTGTTTTCACACTATGCTGTTAACACCCTCGACATTCGAACTTGTAAGTGCTGGAAATCCCGCTAAGGAGATTCCTTTCAAGAATTGCGTCCTGAAGATGTGGGTCATTACTTGAACATTCAATGTAATGCCAACTGTCCCTCAACGGGATTAGGACGGCTAATTCGCCCGACCAAGGTGAATGGAATCAAGACATTCATCAGTAAAACAATCGTAGTGGTCAATTCTTTAAGAAATGTCAACAATGATCGATTGGTATTCATGCAGGTACTGATGATTGTTTCTTGGTGAAAAGACCGTACCATTCTCCACATGCTCATACCAACAACATCACACATGAAGTTCTCTAATATTCAAAGGCAACACGAAAGTCAAAATGATTCTTCCTCAAGGTCAAAGAATCTTCAAAGTTTAAATACTCAAGAACTGCATCACATTTAAAATACAAAGTCAAAAGAAGTGTGAGCATGGTGGAGAAAGACGTGGAGACACCTAACCAAAGAAGCTGACGAATGGCAGACAACAACATATGATCACCACATCCATAAAGAACAATGAACAAAGAATACAACGACGTCAAGCTGATAAAGTTAAAGATTTCAAAGCACCTCTACTCACAAGAAAGAAGAATGCTAGAAAGACGTCATGCAACCATATGACCAACACTTAGGGGGAGATTGCTGGGATCACTTGTAACTACTGTTTTAAGTGTCGGTCATTTATATGTAATAGGTTGCTAATTAAGGCTTATGTGTTTGTAATTAGTGCTAGGCTTATGTAGTAAGCCCATAGGCCTAAGCATAGGCCCAAACGTTTAAGGAAGGGACTAGAATAGTTGCCCTAGCTCCCTTGCCTATAAATACCTTGTAAACTCTCATTTGAGAGTGTTGGTTCTTTCATAATTAAGCATAATCGTTTCCTATTAGTGTGTGTGAAGGTTCCATCCGTGTCTCTTTATCTCACGTTCTAATCAACATCTAAACATACTTGTGTTCATATTACGGTGACCTAACAGTGGGTATCACATATATTTAATTTGGAATTTTTGGAGACTTATATCCGGGATAGAAAATTAAAAACTTTCTGGTTTAAATCGGTTAATTAAAACGAGAGACGTATAAAGAGTATATCTTGTGATTACATTTGATTAAATGATTGATTGGTTTGTGTGATTACATGCTATGTGTTATGAGTTATATGAACGTTAGTAGTGATTTAAGTGATGATATTATGCATGTTTAGATAGCTTTCAATGTGATTATTAATAGTTGCTATTCTATGCTTTTATGTGAGGATTATATGCATGCTTAGATTTATAAATGTCTTATTTACATGTGATATGATAAAGGTGAATTATCGTGATGTTTAAGGTATTTAAATATGCATGAAAATGGTCTTAATATGCTTATTGCCATGTTTGTATGAAACTAGATGGATTAGGAGTTTGATATGCATGAATGGATGTGTAAATTGATAGTTATGATTTCATGAAATGGTTATTATGCCTTGTCTTGCTAATGTTTTATTGATGGACATGAATGTATGCATGATTAAAGGGATTGAAACACATGTAATTATGGTCTTGACATGTTTTTATGAAAAACAGTTAAATGATTATAAAGGTGATATGAAATTAGGGTTTACAACTACTTAATTGCAAGTGTTTATGATGTTATGATGCCTTGAATGATCTTGTCTATGTTTCTATGAGTTAATTGATATGGCTAATGATGATATTGTGACCTAAACATGAAATTCATCAAGTATGGAAAAAATGGGTAAGTAGAATGGTGAATTTGGGTATGCTAACTAGTCGGGATATTTTGCATGCTTTGTTGTCCAGATTTTAGGTCACATTGATAGGAGTGTATTTTGATGATGCCTAAGTGTTTTAAATTGGTTCTTGAGTCTAAATGCAAGTCTTTTCTGTGTACTTTTTAAATATGTAGGGTATGTGCTTATTTGAGGCATGGAGGTATGATTTTTAATTTTTGCAAGATAAGTTGTTGAACCTGATAATCTGGAACTGAATTTGAGTCGGGGTATTTTGATTTTTCATTTTCAAACCATTAAGATTTTAGACCTATCCTTCTCTTGTTATGATGTTTAGGATACTTGAGACCTCTGTGATTGTTCATGGAATTTCTTGAAATGCTTTGATAGGGTAGCTAAGTCTAAACTTTTGGAGTATACCTCTTGTGCACTATCTGAACAGGTCTGGAAAGATGAATTTTAAAACCATACTTATGCTTTGAAATAAAATTTTAAAAAATTTGTGACCTTACCTAACAAATTTGGGAACACCTAGAAATTTTCTCATAATTATTGGAGTTCTTTTGATGGGCCATTAAATTCGTATAAAACAGGTCCAGGTTTGAAGTTTGAAAGATCACAGATACTATCAGTATAATAATAAGTACAATACTTATAAAGTCAAGAAAAGCTTATAAATTAAACATGTTTGTGATATATGATTATATTCTCTTGTAGATATTGTGAAGAAATAGAAGTGGGTGTCTTGTGTGCTTACCTCCCTTGCACACACTTTGAGGTACTTATATTCTATCATTTCAGTAATGACCATGACTCTTATTCTTATTCGATATTTGATTCGTATTCGCTTTTCTTTGATTTGATATGATTGCCATGATATGGTTCGACATTTGATATGATATGATATGACTCTCTATGATATGATACAACTCTTTGATTATTTAAATTGCCATGTTTTGATCTGATTTATTTGATTTGATTCCTTACTTAGATGTTCGTTTCCTTTCTGCTCTGCCCGAGCTATATTTGTAACTAGTTATAGAGGTACCATGACCATGTCACTGATGTACCAGTGACATGACACTATCTGTGGCGGCGTGATTAGTCCACGGCGTTCCCTATTATGTATGCATGCTTGGCCACTTATGATGATTATTATATGAATACGTATGCACAGTCTTGAACTGGCATATGTATATTTGATTTGATTTGCAGGGAGCGTATGGATCCTAGGTACTTTGTTTTGATTTGGTGATGTGGTGAGTGTGTGCGATACACCCCTCAGATTTGGTACATTGGAGCTTTCTACTCCATGTACAACTGATAACGCTACACGCGTCGTTCGGGGTCAAGGAAACTTCCTTTTCTTCGAGCAAGTTTTATAACACCCTAGGCAGTGAACCTAATCGTTGTAGTGTAGTAATTAGGGTAAGCCACGGGTATTGATATCGTTCTCTAGGGGAATAGGAATGCTAGTGAGAAGTTACTACGCTAAGGTTGAGGTTGAGGAAGATTATTTTTGTATTTTTATATTTTTTTGAAATGGAAAAGGTACGAATCTCGGGTATTGGATTTGGGGGTTGGTATTGCTACCGATTACTCTACTATTATCTAATTATCTAAGCTAAGGTTGTGATAGTCTATGTCTAATTGATGTGTACTCGTATGATAGTTTAAAGATGTGTTTACTTAGGTTTTACTACTCCTTAATTATCTCCTATTGATGGTTGATTTGTCACGTCCTTATTCCTAGTTGCGTTGTGATTCTAAGGCTATAGGGCGTGCTTGTTTCCCTAACTCTTTGAAATTACCAAAGGGTCTTGTTTACAAATCCTCTAATGATTTATAGACGCCTACTCTACGGTTGTCCTTGAATACTTTATCCTACAATTACCTAGATAATTATATTCTAAAGTTCACAAAGAAATTTCAAGCATTAAGTACACAACGAATAATCTAGCGCACTCTAGATCATTAGTCAACTAAGATAAGTATCAACCAATCAATATTCAATAATTAAGTTTCATATTCCCTAAGCAAACACACAAATAAATTAGCCGGACATGGAGAACATGCAAGCATACACACAAATAATCAAAGACATAATTAAATTAATGAAGTAAATACTTATCTTGATGTATAATAGGGTTTAGAACCCTAAAATACTGCACAAGAAAGCCTTGGTTCGGTTTTAGGTTTTTACTCCAAAAGACTACACACAAAAACTGAAAAATTCGGATTCTATATATAAGATTACATCTGCGACGGCGTCACCTTATGTTTCGTGACGCCGTCGTGTCGCCGTCATTAGGGTTTCGTCTTGGCCACGTAAACCTTTCGACGGCGTCACCTTATGACTGTGACGCCGTCCCCTTCAGCTCTGACGCCGTCTTGGCTGCATCTAGGCCGTCTGAGTAGCGACGGCCTATTCCTTTAGAACCTGACGTCGTCCCTTGAAAACATGTAATTTTGCCTCTGAGCCGTCGCAAAATGCCTTCCCGACGGCGTCGCAGATATGCAGTGACGCCGTCGCCTTATGTTTCAGCAGCTTTGAGTGTCTCGATTTTGACTTTGGCCATTTTCTTCGTATATTCGCGCCTTTTCGTCCAAATAAGCATCATTCCAGCATTTTGCCTTCAAGAGACCTAAAAAGTGAAAAGGAACGATATTAAGCAATAACGGATACAGAAGTGATCGAATAAGGGCTTAAATGACCCCTCAAAAAGGTACCTTTTAAAACCTTATCAACAACTTATGATTTGACGGATTATGACATATGATTTGATATGTGGCTACTGGAGTATCTCCTTTAGTATTTGAGTTCGTGGGTAGTATTCTGATTATGTGACAATGTGATTTCTGACATTCTTATTCATTTATTTTCTATGCCATACTTTATTCAGTTATTCATTTGATTACACATTCACTCGGTATCCTTATGTGATTCATCCGACTACCATACTATACTCCATTTCATTTTATTTGCTATACTCTCACTCCATTTTGGTTGGCTGTCGAGCTTATACTTCAGACTACCACGCCATATGTTTACCATGTTATCATGCATTTATTTGATTCATCTGTTTACCATGCTATCATGTGATTATTTGATTCATCTGTTTACCATGCTATTATATGATTATTTGATTCATCCGTTTACTATGCTATTATGTGACTAATTGATTCATTCGTTTGCCATGCTACTATGTGATAAATCGATTCATCCATTTACCATGTTATTCTGATAAGGATTTAAAACATACGTTTTTAGGGGGTCATTTAAGCCTTAAATCGTTACGTTTTATATCCGTTACTGCTTGGCGATCCTGGATGTTCTAGAGGAGAGTTACGATTCATAGAATTAGGGAATTAGGCACCCCATATGACTAACACGAAATACAACTCACCAATTAGAATGAGAATATGACAATTCAACCGACCAATAAAAGATGACTAGGGAGTAAGAAAATCTAAGTAAACACGTTTTTAATTAACATAAGAAACACACTCATCCAATCCATAGCTTTTACCTTTAAGTAGAATAATTAGTTTTTAATTTAGATTGTTTAGTAGTTAAATTGGTAGAATTACCAACCCCCACTCTTCAAACCCCGAGATTTTAATCGCTTTGATAAAATATAAAAAATGACTAAAAAGAATCACCCTCA
Organism: Chrysanthemum seticuspe; assembly: GCA_019973895.1. Lineage (NCBI taxonomy): Eukaryota > Viridiplantae > Streptophyta > Magnoliopsida > Asterales > Asteraceae > Chrysanthemum > Chrysanthemum seticuspe. Next base: position 199,561,535 of record BPTQ01000009.1, on the reverse strand, counting down.
ACCTCACGTTTTCATCATAAATCTCTACTAGCATCTCTATTCTCCTAGAGAATGATCAACCCCCTGGGCTTGCCCATACTACACTGCAACGATTAGGTACACTGCCTAGTGGGTTGTAAAGCTTGCTCGTTGAAAAGGAAGTCTTTCGACCCCGAACCACGCATCAAGTTTTTGGCGCTGCTGCCGAAGAATAGAATAGCTAGTTAGGTTTCTATCTCGATTAGGTTTACTCGCTTGATTCCTATCGAGTGAGATTTTTTCTTCTTTATTAGCTTTCGTGTAGTCTATCCTCCTTCTGCGTGTTTTTGTTCATATTCTTGTCACTTTTCGTCATGGAAGGTGATAATCCACCCAACAACGATCCACCACACCATCCACTACCACCACCAAATCCACCACCACAAGACCCGCCAAGGCCGTACTCTTGGTGAATACTCTAGACCGAGCCATTGAGGCTATAGGAACACCATTAAGCTTCCCCATTTAGCTCAAACTACGGCCCTGCGATCCGACACAATCCGGTTGGTGCAAAACGGATGTGCATTCCATGGACTTCGTTCCGAAGATCCTAATCAACATCTCAAGGATTTCCTTAGAATTGTTGATTCAATTGACCTTGATGCTACCACTCGGGAGACCACGCGATTGCGTCTCTTCCAATTCTCTCTACGGGACCAAGCTATTAATTGGCTTAAGCGTCTTCCGCAGGATCCATCTCAAGTTGGGATGATCTCACCACCCGTTTCCTCACCCAATTTTTCCCACCGGGGAGAACCACTAAGCTTAGGAATGACATCTTGATGTTCTAACAACGTCAAGGTGAAACCCTTTATAAGGTGTGGAATCAATTAAAGGACTTACTCTAAAAATTCCCTCACCATGGCATTGATCTTTGGATCTAAGTCCAAATCTTCTATGATCATGTCAATCTCCCCATAAGGCAAACCATTGGCCAAGCGGTCGGTGGCAAGCTTAGTGAATTAACCGGGGAAGAATCGTGGGGCACTATAGAGGACCTTGCCCTCTATGACAACAAATGTTGGAATGACCCTCGTGAGTTGCTCAAAAGTGTTAAGGTAATATCTTGTCCTTAAATGGAATCACATCATTCCAATTGTAGGATACTCGAACTTGAAGATCAAGTCAAATTCCTCATGAGTTCCTACGAAGCTCCTAAACCTTCACGCCAAGTGAACAAAGTCTCTTCCTCGTGTGAGTTATGTAGTGGTCCCCATGACACTCGTAATTTCACAAGACTCCCCGAACAAGCTTCCGTTGACTACGTATCTACGCCTACCAACGGAGTGGGAGGAAGATTCCCTATAACCCCTGGACCTAGGACTTTCAATGAAGCCCGAGAGGCATGGAATGGCAAACCCGACTATAATTGGGGTCAAACCAAAAATTCACTTCTAACGACTCCCCATGGTCCCAACAACACGATTCAAGCTCTCATGGTCCTAGTCAACGTAACTTGGAAGGGATGATGCGAAACTTCGCAACATCCCAAGAAGCCCAAATAGCCAAGCTTTCGGATCATTTTAATCAACAACAAGCCGAGATGGATAGAAAGATTGATAGCCTCTTAAAAGCCATTAACAATCATGTTCGTAAGATGGCAACTGAAAAGGTCAATGTCATCTTGACTTACTCCCCCGTTAACGTGAAAACTCCCATTGTAAAGATTAAGGACCCGAGTAAATTCTTCGCTCACTCGCAAAAAGGCAATGAGAATAGGGACCCATCTTCATCAAAACACGTTCACTTTGTCAATGCCATCACCATAGTGAGACCAAATAGGAATAATGATGAAGAGAACCATGAGACGGTGCTTGAGATTAGTAAGACTCCTAAGGATGAAACAACTAAAGAAGTAGACGAAGTAGGTGACAAATACTTCAACAAGTTTCCTACATAAGAGGAACTTTCATACCACCCACATCTAGTACGCGACCTTTGTCCCTTTTATGCGATGAGACCCCCACACATCACCTTTGGAAATCCTAGTAATCTCAACATTCCATGTTGCATAGGAAACCTCTTCGTGGCAAAAGCCTACATTGACCACAAATCCCCGATAAACATCATAACTAGCACATACTATAATTGGGTGATGAAAAAACCTATCCCAAGTAGGCAAGATCCCAATGATCCTAGAATAAGGGGTAATCTCGTTAGTAGAGTTAAGGGATTGCCCGTTTATGTAGGAAGCTTCACATACCTAACGGATTTCGCGATTGTGGAGGATATTAGTACGACTATTGATCTTAGCTTATCCTATGTAGTTCTAGGAAATCCATTCGTAGAAAGCTCCGTAATAACTTATGACCCATCATTAGGGATAGTTAGATTCAAGGACGAGACCGATGAGATTTCCTAACAAATGCCATTTAAGATTGAGAAATTCTCGTCACTATCCAATGATGAGAAAGAACTTAAGCAATCGGTCTACTTTAGGAATGAGGAGGATAGAAGGAGAGGAGTAGACTATGTGATGAGTAAGATATTCGGATTTTATAAGGAATGCGTGAAACTAGGACCGAAATATAGAACCGAATGGGGGCATAATGATTTCCTACAGAGATGCATACTCGGACATAACTATGCGATGGAAAATCCCCATAGAAATCATCATGAGGAAGAATATGATGATAATGAAGCACGTAGTGGTATGGCTTCGAGTCTAGCTACAAGACACATAAATAAAGAAAAGCGCTTGTTGGGAGGCAACCCATGTTTATTTGTTTGCTTGTTTGTTTTTCATTCTTATTTGTGTTATATATATATATATATATATATATATAATATATATATATATATATATATATATATATATCTTTTTCATTATTTCTTAATTCTCATGTTTATATTATTTTGTGAAAATGCTTTATTTTGTTTTTAACTTCGTCTTAATTGCATATAAAGGTATTTTACAAAAAGATAAGTGTATGAAGATCACATGTGTTTTTAGAACTAATATGAACATGAGATTAATAATAATTGGAGTTGTATATATTTGTGTGTTTGTTAGAGTCAAATGCTTGTATCGAGTCACAATGGATGTTTTGTAGGAATTTTTTCCATGTCTTTAAAGAAGTAATTTTTCCAGAATTTTTTCGGAAAATGCATCGGACTCTTTCTGTCAGGACAACCTGACGGCGTCAGGATTAAAACCCGACGACGTCAGGCAAGGTATAAAAAGATTCCATATTTTTCGTTTTCTGTCTAATTTGTAATTTTTGAAAATTTCCAATTCTTAATTTTCCAGAAATCTGCAAACATCCATTTCACAAGCATTATATGTCACACCCCCAAAATACCTGTTTTGCAGCGGAATGAAATACCTTGGGCGTGACTGTCATAGCATCACAGTTACAGTTATATTGAACGACCTAAAGTGTCGTTTTGAAAACACATCGTTTGATATAATAAAACATTCAGAGTTTATAAAACATAGGTCCCAAATGACAATCAACATGTGCGGAAATAAGTTTGTTACAATCCAAACGATGTTTTAAAGTGCATAAAACCCATGTGAGACGTGTCGTCACCGTGACTCTATGATAAGTCCTTATGCATGCCATGAAGTATATGCATTAGATACCTGAAAATACATTGCTAAAAGTGTCAACACAAAGGTTGAGTGAGTTCATAGAGTTTATGAAAATGTTTTATACGACTACCACAAGTATAGATCATGTATGACAAATATGTCACATAAAAATGATACAATTGCTATAAGCACATGACACCGAAGCTAGACTGATCATGATGTTCGCCCCAACAGAGTGTTTGCCAAACAACTCTCATTCTGATATTAAATGAAAGGCATCCGTTTGACCAGTTGGAACCACCAACCCGGATGGAGGAGTTACCCTCAATAGATCTATTCACCCACCCTCGCTTACTCCGTAATTAACGGTTCATGATTATGAAATGGGGACATTCAATTGGCAAAGAGGTAACTTAAGCAATGTAAATGAATTTGGTATACTTGGGCTCGTAATAAAATGATGTGCAATGTATTCTCCCCCGTAGGTTTGAAATGATATATAAACTTGAAAGACGGGGCTATGAAAACTCACTTGATACAATGATTATGATGGCAAAAGTGGATACACTGAAATGAGGCGCAATCTCTAACTGCAACCTATTATGAATGATATGATCTAATATAAGTCATGATTTAATGTTGTGCATGCAAACTCATATGATATCCATACCACTTGTTCATTTGAAAATAAATTTTATCGTTGAAATATATGTTTATAACATCTTGTCAAGTTATAAAATACTTTACGCTTATATATGTTGAAACAACATCCCACGATAATCGTTTAGAAATAGAACAAGAATTTATAGTTTTGCGTCGTAAAATAATATATTTTGACAACTCATGAAAATGACTAAGTAACCTCGCGAAGATTAATCGCAAAATGGTGAATATCGAATGTTAGAAAACAAACTCAATGGTTTTGGAAAGCTTGTAGTGATATCTAAAAGTCTTAGTATTTAACTTTTGATCATAGAAGTCTCGATCATAGAGAAAAATATAGATGAAGTAAGGTAGTCGAGCTAAAAATATAGTTTATGAGTAGTTTTCGGAAAAGTTTGAGTGATCGTAGATTATTCGTTATATCTTCGTTTGACGAACGGTTGAACATTTTGGAAAATAGGATAGGCGAACTCACTTTTACTTGTAGACATCGTTTTCTCAAAAGTACTCTATCGATATGAAATACGGCTCCAAACATGGTCACTTGCGATAACCATTTTGGTCTAATAGAAAATATGTATGTGTTATTATTTGTGAAAAATAATAGTTACGATAGCCATATTTCAAACGCTTGTAACATAGTCGTTATAGCTTGGTTTTCTACGTTTTATATATCCTTGGTTTCGTGTTAATGTATACTAATATATTTTTGATAAATCGACTCATTTAGATTATGTTTAAAACTCGGTTTTGCCCCTTAAAAATCCCTTAACAGCAAGTACTATTCCAGAAAGTTAGTTTTCATCGTTAAACTTGAAACTAGCGTAACTTCTTCGTTATAAACCCGTTTTAACCCGTTCAAGTGACCACGGTTTCTTTTTTAAGTATATTTTATGAAAATATAAGCCAAAATAACTCACAACTTACTGAAAATTCCAGATTTTACAAAACGTGACAGTAGCTAAATATATATCGTCAAAAATGATTTTTCTAGTTTGTAACTTAATCCAATCTCTTTCAATCAACACCAAGGATATTCTAAACCTACCATACACCTTCTTAGGGTGTCATGGGTTCCTAAACTTCACAAAAATGATAGGGTTCATAGGAATACTAATAGGATAATTTAAACTCATATTAAGAAAAAAAAACATGTAAAAGTGGTATGGATCATAGTATACTTGCATGTTTTTCTTACTAGATCATAAAAATACATCAAGTAAGAGTTTATAAAAGTAGGACAAATTAGTTGAAGCTTACTTGAGTGATTGAGGAGTTTTTGAGCTAGAAGACTTAATTAATCTATAGGTTTTTATTTCAAAATCTTAACATAGATTACTAATAGAAATAGATAAACACTTGAGCTTGAAAAGTTAAAATGATTTTCTCTTGTTCTTGATCATGGCCGAATATCATCAATGGAGTAGAGAGGTTCTTGCATTTTTACACCTTCTAGTTTGTGTTACTACGTGTTTATTTAGAAAATAAAGATTGCAAGTATCTTGAAATATCTAGCCAAAAGGGCAATTTGGTAATTTAAGTGATCAAACTTAATTTTGTCACCTTGATGACTAGGGGCAATGGGATAAAATGGGGAGGTTTGATGTGTAGTTTTGATGATTAAATGAAGTTGAAGTTAAGTATAATGTATATTTTGTACATATAATTAATTATTAAGTGTAGCGTTAGCTAGAAATCGATTTTAACGGAACAAAATAAAATATATCGAAGTCATAAAAATTATAAAAATGCATTTCTCGCAAGTACTGAATGAATAAATAATTATCGAATAGAATTTACTAAAACTGTCGTAATTATATATATACAACAATATATATACAAAATAAAATTCAAAACATCGGGTAAACTAATAATATAATTTTTATAGTCTTAAAATGAGTATAAATATATATCTGGATAATTGTTGGAAGTGTCGGATCAATTATTCAAATTAAATGATCGTGCGATAGCGTTTATTTAATAAATAAATATACGTTAATGAAATATGCAAACCCATGCGTGAACTAATATGAAAATGATGTTACTGATGATATGTAGACTAACTCTAGTCTATATGAAATGTTCTCAATGATGTTCCATGAATACGCAGCTTAACCCTCAAGGTTACGCGTATTTGATACTCGTAAACCTAGTTTACGAAAATGATGAATAGTGAATCTTGAATAGTGATTTTTCTCCCGGAATGAATAGTGTTTCGTGAATAGTAAAATTTTGAAATAACCCCTCAAAGTCTCAAACCGACCTCAAAAATGATGAATAGTAAAATGATAAATAGTAATCAGTGAATAGTAAATTCCTGAGATGAATAGTAAATTTGAGAAATGACCTGAAATTACAATTTGTCACATTATATCTTTACTTGCTTTCTAGTGTAGTTTTGTTTTTATATAGTGTTTAACGCCGATTTTACGCGAGGTTTCGTTTTCGTTTTCTTATAAGTGTGTAGGTTATATTAGACAAGAAGATGAAGTACATGATGAAAGCAACAATTATTTCTTGCTCATTCTTCTTGGAGGAGGATTTAACCGCGATTCTATCCATATCTTACCGAACTAATCAGGGGAGTATTAGTTATCTGTTTTATTTTACCTTTCTCTATCATAACTTTGATACTTTTGGGGAACATTGGGGAAAATGTTCAGTTTAAGTGCTAGGGAGGAAGAATAAAACGGGGACTTAGAAACTATTCACTCACTTGATTTTTTCCTTTTCCTTGGTAACTTGTGTAATAAACTATGAGAAATATTTGTTAGGGTAATTTTAACACCAAATTAAAAAAATATTTATGGCACTTACGAGTAAAAATTTAGTCTTAATAAAGCGTCTCATTGATAGGAGTTATAGGACCAACACAAAACCGTATACCACTCAAATTCCACGCCAAAAATGTGAGGTTTGCTCCTAGATCTTTAGGAATAAAAGCGTTCATCTTTAATGCTTAGTGAGTGTATGATGTGCGCGGAAGGCGTGTTCGGGGTCAAAAGAAACTTCCTTATCTTCGAGCAAGTTTTTCAACCTCCTAGGCAGTGAACCTAATCCTTGTAGTGTAGTATTGGGTAAGTGATGAGTGTCTAAATACTCATCATTTTTGTACAATATAAACTGCAAAATCATCTGAAAACACTCAGAAACACATCAAAATGATCAAAATATCACAAATCAGTGTTTTATGTGTTTTAAATTCAAAAATATCAAAATCAGATGAAAAACATATCAAATTTGCAAAAATTGCAGTTTTAGTCCCCCAAGTTTCAAAAGTTGTCAAAAACAGTCCCTGAGCACAAAATTTCAAAAGAAAAGTCATCAAAGGTCATTTTAAAATCATAACTTGTCAAATTTAGTCCTTTGGTGAAAAATGTCAAAAGTTTGAGAAAATTACAAAATTAGTCCTTCAAGTTTCAAAATTGGCAGAAATGGCCCTTGGAAAATTGCAAAATGACAGATTTGGTCCCTGTACTTTTGAAACTTGTCATTAATGGTCCCTTGAAGTAACTTTGTTGAATTGGCAGGAATAGTCCTTGATTTTCAGAAATTGGCACAACTAGTCCTTGTATTAATAAGGCCTTTTACACCATTTTGGACCTTATCAACCCATGTGACCCCCTGTCATTTGCCTTTTTGAACCCCCCTTTGTTACTAATACCTGGTCAGTCAAACCACTTGGTCAAAAGACCCCTTGGCGCCAAAATTGCTCCTTCCCCACTTGACTGCTTTCTGCAAGTCTCCTGTAACACTCCACCCCCCTCCTCCAGCTCATCCCACTCACATGTCTCCCCTCCAAACAGAAGAATACAAGAAACAATAAGTCTTCACCTCTCCCACACTCAATCCCCACAACTGTTAAAATCTCATTTCCCGCCAAAACAATCAATGGCCAAAAATAAACTTAAGTGATCCAAGGGTCTTAAAGAATGGTGGGAAACACTCAAGGAAGTGAGAGAAGACTCCTAAAGCTATAAAAGAGGCAAGAGAAGAGGAGGATGAGAGTAGTTAGTTTTTAGTTTTACAAGTTTTATCTTAATGTCGTTTTTTTAAGTTAATGTGTTAGTTTTAATCAAAACATTGTAATTTCAGTTTATTGGTATTTCATTTAAGTGGAAACATTATTGTATTGTAATTTTGAGTTTCAATTTTAAAGTTTCATCAAATCTCAAGTTTATTGTTCACTGTTTCATATTGCAGTTTCAAATTCTGTATCAGTAAGCCTCGGGGATTGATATCGTTCTCTAGGGGAATAGGAATGCTAGTAAGAAATGTATGACGAGAATGTGGGGTTGAGGATGATTCTTTTTTATCTTTTTATGGTTTTTTAGAAAGCTAGGGTAAAATCTCAGGGCAATTGGTTGGGGGTGGTACTTCTACCGATTACTCTACTTATCTAATTATCTAATTACTACGGGTAGCTTATGTCTAATTGAGGTGTGCTCGTATGATGATTAAAAATGTGTTCACCTAGATGCTATTACTCCCTAGTTATCTTTTATTGGTCGGTTGAGTTGTCACGTCCTTTATTTTAACGCGTTGTATTCCTAAAGGTTATAGCGTATGCGTAGTCCCTTGTTCTTTGAGGTTATCTCTCGTATATGACCTACGGAATCGGCAATCCTAGGCTATTTCATCCATAGACCATATCATCATAAAGCATACTCAAGCATTAAATACAACGAAGATGCCTAGTTGCACTCCTAAGCCAATTTCAATTAAGATAAGAAACAACCTAACAATAATCAATAACTAGGTTTTATAGATCTAAGCAAACACACAAGCAATTTAGCTAGACATGATAGACAAGCAAGCATACACACAATCAATCGAACACGAGATAGACATAATGATAATTTGGATTAATAAACATATCTCGATGTGTAAAATAGGGTATGGGATCCTAAGATACTGTTTAATTCGGACTACAAACGATTTAGGGTTTTTTTCTCCGAAATTCTACCTCCTAAAATACAGAAAAATCAAATTCTATATATAGATTTACAACTGCGACGACGTCACCTTTTGCATGGGACGCCGTCAGCTCGCCGTCATTAGGGTTTCGTCTGGGCCAAGTCATCGATGGGACGACGTCACGTTAGAGATGGGACGACGTCACCTTAGAGTTGTGACACCGTCGGTCTTCAGTTAGGACATCGTCTTGATTACAGATCTGGGCTGTGACAACCCGTACTTTCAGATCATTTCTAGACGCGATACATGTCTCATTATTTCAACATTTTTAGTAAACTTGGTTTACTCGTTTCAAATTCGCGTAACCTTGGAGGTTTAGCGGCGAATTCATGATCATGACATCACGTACATTTCATATGGACTATGAGTAGTCTACATTTCATGGACATCATGTGCATCTCATTAGTTCATTCACGACATTTCATTTCACCCTTCAACGCGTAATTTTTATTTAATAATTTTTATCGCGTGAGTTTCTATTTTGATTATTCAATCCGTTACTTTCAAAAATGATCCCGAGGTATTTTTAAACTTATATTTAGTTCATAAAAACTATATTTTTAGTTTTCCTAGTGTTTCAAATTTATTTGGTTATTTTAATCGTTAAAGTTTAATTATTACGTCGTTTTCTTAAAAATTTTACGATAATTATTTTATCACCCGATTTTCACAAGGAAAGTATTTTTACAATTTTTATCACCTCAATACAATCTATTTTGATTTACTAAAAACTTACTTGCACCAAGTATTACCAATTACTACACAAATTATACTTTACATACACTTTTCATTACAAGTTTTATACAAAAATTATACAAGTTGCAAGTGATAGATTTTAAAAAAAAAAAAAAATATATAAAATGGAGACAACCCTCCCCCAAAAACCGGCCAAGGGGAGGGTGTCACATAAATGAAGTATGGTTTATGTTTTCTTTCTAATAATTCACTTCAAGTCTTCAAAAGTCCTACTACACATTCATTTTTACACATAGCTTCAAGTGTTAAACAAAATAATTCTCTCCTTCCTTTGGCTCTCAAGAACCGGCCACATACAAAAACAAGGGGATCAAGATTTTTTTTGCAAGTCAAGTGTGTTTATCAACCTAGTTTATATCCTTTTTATGGTTTTGAAATAAAAACCAAGGATATTTAAGTTAATCCTTGTTACTTACACCTCTTCATTTTCACTAGTAAGCATATTCTTATCATTTTTATGTTTCCTCTTCATTTTCATATGTTCCTTTTCATTTTTGGAGCTTATATGCATGTTATGTGATTTATACCATTTATTTCATGATTTTAAAGTTATATATACAATATGGTCATCCTATAATTATTCCCAAGTTATTCTTTGGTCTTGATGGTGATTAGGAACCCATGACACCCTAAGAAGGTGTATGGTAGGATTAGATTAGCTTTGGAGTTGATTTGAAGGGATTAGAATAGGTTTTGTCCGAGAAAAACTATTTTCGTAAACTATATTTTGTGATCTGTCCTTAAATCGAATTTCTGGAAAAACCCACTGTTGGTACGACATTTTGGCCTTGAGATTTAGAAAATATACTTTAAAACGAATCCGTGGCCTTTTGAACGGATAAAAACGGAGTTATAACGAAGCCGTGGTGAATTTTTAAAGTTTGACGACGAAACGTATATTTTTCTGAAAAATCAGCTTGCTGTTTTTACATATTTCGGGTCAAAAACGAGCCTTAAGCTTCACAAAATATTTCGACTTCTCAAAAATATATTAGTTTACTTCGATACGAAGCTAAGGACATATTTTACGTAGAAAACGGATTTAAAACGACGAAGATATGCACTTTTTCATAAAGATGCCGTAAATATTATTTTCTGAAAATTATATTATTTTTACGATTCAAGTATTTCATTAGCTGTAAAGGCTATGTTTGCGGCAGTTTTTAACAAGGTTGTGAAACTTTTTATAACGAAGTGTCTTCTAGTAAAATCAAGTTCATCGGCCATATTTTTCAAAACAAAAAGCCGTTTGCAAAGCGGAGTTATAGTGATTTAATTACGGATGTTCAAACATTGGCCGAAACTCATTTTCTGCACGCAATTAACAAAAACCACCATCTTTAGCCTTTGATATCTTATGATCGAGACCTTTTGAACGAAAACTCCTGAACTGAAACTTTTAGATATCGATACAAACTTTCCAAAACCGTCGAGTTCGTTCTCTAACGATCGACGTACACCGTTTTACGACTGTTTTTCCGGAGCCATTTTTGTTAATTTCATGGTTTTTCCGACGACATTGTTTTGCGACGAAAAGTGGTAATTTCACCAAAAATCATTATAAAACCATTGTAGGATGACATTTTGACGTAAAAACATGTAAAGTCACTTTTGATTTGTCGAGACGTCAAAAGAGTATTTTTCGTCGACGAGTAATATTTTCAAAACTCGTAAATGGTATAAATAACATACGAAGTGCATGCATAGCATTACATTGCAACTCATGACATATCATATCATTCGTAATAGGTCCCGGTTGACGCATTACATTAAACCTCAGTATACTCACTTTTGCCATTATTCCAGTTTATCCAAGTGAGTTTTCATAGCCCCTACTTTTACTTGCTTTCATAACTGTTTTGGGGGAGATACATGCTCAAACTGTTTTCATTCACTTGCACAAGTACTTTAAACTCTTACATATTACTGTGAATTCATAGCCCCACTTTTACTCTATTAACTGTTTTACAATCTCTTGGGGGAGATACATGCTACATTTTTAATCGAACACAAATGCTTTGAACTGTATGCTATATCCGATGTTTTATTGTCACTAAGTATTTTGCCATGTTCGAAGTCCCTACATCATGAACCATTAGTCACTTTCGAGTGAGCGCGAGTATAGTGAATAGGCCTATTGGAATTAACACTCCCGCTCTTATTGACCCATGTAGGGGAAATCGAGCGCGCTATATTTGAATCATAGAGGTAAATTGGCAAATTACCTATTAGGGCGGCGATGAAACGATGATTACCAATTTTTATTGGTGCGATGTTTACGCTTTGGTGTCATGAACTTAGTGAAATAAATACGATGTTGATTTTAACGATGAGTGTGAAACCATTTAACTCATACTACGATTATGGTGTTCGAACGAATTACATAAACTCTATATACATTCTGGCAATGGGTTGTGAACACACAGGTTGCAAGTTTTGTATGGGCGGGACTTGGAACTGAGTGGATTTACAATGCCTTTGCTGCATAAACGATTTTGATACATTGAGCCATGCACTATTTTGTGAATTCATTTGACGATTTCTGTTTGAACATTAACTCTACATATTCTGGCAATGGGTTGTGAACACACAGGTTGCAAGTTTTGTATGGGCGGGACTTGGAACTGAGTGGATTTTCAATGCCTTTGCTGCATAAACGATTTAGAAAGTCTTTACATTTCAACGATTTACAATGCCTTTGCGGCATAAACTATTTCTTTAAAGGCTTTACATTTTAACTCAAACTCTATGAACTCACTCAACCTTTGTGTTGACACTTTTAGCATGTTTTTATCTCAGGTATCTAAGGCTTTCACTTCATGGCATGCATTTGGACACATCACGGTGTCGCGATGACGACGCGTCTCACTTGGGTTTTACGTACTTTAAAACATCGTTTGAATTGTAACAAACTTATTTTCATACAAGTTGATTTACATTTGGGACCTACTTTGTAAACTCTGATTATTTTTATTAAATCAAACGATGTATTTTCCAAACGACACTTTAGGTCGTTCAATATAACTGTGATTGTGATGCTATGACAGTCAATCCCCAGGAATTCCATTCCGCTGCAAAACAGGTAATTTGGGGGTGTGACAGATTGGCATCAGAGCCAGGTTATAGAGAACTAGGTTGCATCATTGACCCTAGACTATAACTACATTATCATAGCATCTCATCATTTCATCATAAGTGAATGTTCACTTTACATGCGGTTTTTACGTACATTTTCGAGTTATTTACTTTCATTTCATATCGATTGTCACATGGATGCCTTTAAATTCCCATTCCATTATTCTTTCTTCATACTCTAATGTGGAGAATTCCTTGTCAGTTCCTATCACAATTTCCATATCAATCGACTCATCACCGATAACGTCGAATGCCGAGATAAACCTTTAAGTTCGGCAAGGTCACTCTCACTCCTTTGTTTCACCACTAACATGTCGAGTTACACGTTATTCACACATTAAGCCACTAAACCATCATACATTTGAAGCACTTACGACACCTCATAACCCATCTTTTCGGAAACCGTCGATCATTTTGAAACATAACCTCAAATTTATCATTTCTTATCACATTTCTTTGGAGCGCTTATTATTAATATCGGATTTTGCTACGTCTCACATTTCCTCTTGTTTTGAAGAAGATATGGCACCGAAGAAAGCTACAGTTGAAATGACCCAAGCAGCAATTCAAAAGTTGGTGAACGATAGCATTGCTAATGCTTTAAGAGTCGAAAGGGAAACAGTGGCTGCTGCTGCTGCTGAGGCCGCGGCTGCTGCTGAAGCCGCAAGACTAGCTGCTGCTACTGGTAATGCCGGAGGATCTGGGGTTAAGAAATGTTCGTACAAAAATTTCAAAAGTGGTGAACCCACTAAGTTCCGAGGTACCGAGGGAGCTACAGCTATGGTTAGATGGTTTGAAAAGTTGGAATCGGTATTTTTGCTTTGTAACTGTCCGGATGATAGTAAAGTTAAGTTTGCTACGAGCACTTTACTCGATGGAGCGTTGTCATGGTGGAATTCATACGCTCAACCGATTGGTATGGAAAATGCTTTTAAGCTTACGTGGGAGGAATTTAAGAGCTTGGTGACTAAGAAGTTTTGTCCTCGAACAGAAATCAAAAAGTTGGAGACGGAGTTCTATGAATTGGTCACGATTGGGTACGACATTGACACATACATTCGGAGATTCCAGGAATTGGCCGTGTTATGCCCGTCCATGGTTTCTGATAATGAGAAGTTGCTAGAGGCTTTCATTGGGGGACTTCCCGAGGTGATTCAAGGAGATGTGACTTCGTTTGATCCACAAACAATCGAGGAAGCTATTCGAGTTACTCAGAAATTGATGGCACAAGTGGTGAAGCGAGGCAAGTACACCAACACCAACCGAAACAACAACAACCCCAACAATCATACCAACTACAACAATAACCAAAACAACAACAACGATGATAACCAAATCAACAACAACAAAAGGAAATGGGAAAACGACCAAGGAGATTATAACAACAACAACCAAAACCGCAACACCAACCGTCATCAACAACAAAATAGAAGGCAAGAAGCGGGAATGGTTTATGTCGCTGCACCAATGAGAGGTAGAGGGTATGCTGGAACACACCCACTGTGTAATCGATGTAATTTTCATCACTCGGGTCCTTGCCCCGCCAAGTGCCACAAATGCAAAACACCGGGACATCTAGCCAGGGATTGTAAAGGTAAAGCCGTAGTCACATGCTTCGGATGTGGGGAACAAGGACACTATCGGAATCAATGTCCTCAAAACCAAGGTCAACCAGTTGAAGGTGTTCATGGGAATGTATATATGTTGGAAGGAGGAGGAGGAGCTCGTCAAGGTATCAACGACGCGGAAGACTGAAGAAGTTCGGAAACTAACAGTCTTATTTCTCCTTATGTATTATGTCGTACTAAGTTTTTGTTTTCTATCGTACTCGAATCTTTATAACCTAAGATGTATTTCTGTTTGATAAACCACTCGTTGTAAAATATTCTCATCTATCGTACTTCATTTTCTTTCCGATTTGTTATCATTTACGAGGATTTTAATTCTTTTTACTTTAACTATCATTTTAACGACACTTCTCCATGTCTTCTCTCCTCGATGTTCATCACAATTTTAACATCAGTTGACTCAACACCAAACAACATATGAGTCGATTAGTTCAAGCATTGCATAGTTACTCCTAAATTATACATAGCCTGATCACCTATGTCTAATTCAGGAAGAATCATGCAATGAAGGGAGTAGTAGTCTTATATGAGTAAGCAATTCCGTAATCGAGCCAAATTTTCAAAAGATTTTCTTCAAATCACTTGTTTCCAGTTTGATCCGCGTGACAGTTCTTGTTTGATGAGTTGCAAAGATCAAACTAGAAACAAGTTGTTACCTAAACTGATTTAGCCTAATCTCATGACAGTTCTTGTTTGATGAGTTGTGAGATTAAGTAAAAATCGGTTACCACAAAGTCTTATGAGGGTTTTGCTCGGGAATGGAAAAGTTTGCTACATCAAACCCTAAACCCGTTAGACCTAGCAACGATTGAATTCAGGGACTGAATTCCTTTTTGGATGGGCGAATGTGACAACCCGTACTTTCAGATCATTTCTAGACGCGATACATGTCTCATTATTTCAACATTTTTAGTAAACTTGGTTTACTCGTTTCAAATTCGCGTAACCTTGGAGGTTTAGCGGCGAATTCATGATCATGACATCACGTACATTTCATATGGACTAAGAGTAGTCTACATTTCATGGACATCATGTGCATCTCATTAGTTCATTCACGACATTTCATTTCACCCTTCAACGCGTAATTTTTATTTAATAATTTTTATCGCGTGAGTTTCTATTTTGATTATTCAATCCGTTACTTTCAAAAATGATCCCGAGGTATTTTTAAACTTATATTTAGTTCATAAAAACTATATTTTTAGTTTTCCTAGTGTTTCAAATTTATTTGGTATTTTAATCGTTAAAGTTTAATTATTACGTCGTTTTCTTAAAAATTTTACGATAATTATTTTATCACCCGATTTTCACAAGGAAAGTATTTTTACAATTTTTATCACCTCAATACAATCTATTTTGATTTACTAAAAACTTACTTGCACCAAGTATTACCAATTACTACACAAATTATACTTTACATACACTTTTCATTACAAGTTTTATACAAAAATTATACAAGTTGCAAGTGATAGATTTAAAAAAAAAAAAAAATATATAAAATGGAGACAACCCTCCCCCAAAAACCGGCCAAGGGGAGGGTGTCACATAAATGAAGTATGGTTTATGTTTTCTTTCTAATAATTCACTTCAAGTCTTCAAAAGTCCTACTACACATTCATTTTTACACATAGCTTCAAGTGTTAAACAAAATAATTCTCTCCTTCCTTTGGCTCTCAAGAACCGGCCACATACAAAAACAAGGGGATCAAGATTTTTTTTGCAAGTCAAGTGTGTTTATCAACCTAGTTTATATCCTTTTTATGGTTTTGAAATAAAAACCAAGGATATTTAAGTTAATCCTTGTTACTTACACCTCTTCATTTTCACTAGTAAGCATATTCTTATCATTTTTATGTTTCCTCTTCATTTTCATATGTTCCTTTTCATTTTTGGAGCTTATATGCATGTTATGTGATTTATACCATTTATTTCATGATTTTAAAGTTATATATACAATATGGTCATCCTATAATTATTCCCAAGTTATTCTTTGGTCTTGATGGTGATTAGGAACCCATGACACCCTAAGAAGGTGTATGGTAGGATTAGATTAGCTTTGGAGTTGATTTGAAGGGATTAGAATAGGTTTTGTCCGAGAAAAACTATTTTTGTAAACTATATTTTGTGATCTGTCCTTAAATCGAATTTCTGGAAAAACCCACTGTTGGTACGACATTTTGGCCTCGAGATTTAGAAAATATACTTTAAAACGAATCCGTGGCCTTTTGAACGGATAAAAACGGAGTTATAACGAAGCCGTGGTGAATTTTTAAAGTTTGACGACGAAACGTATATTTTTCTGAAAAATCAGCTTGCTGTTTTTACATATTTCGGGTCAAAAACGAGCCTTAAGCTTCACAAATTATTTCGACTTCTCAAAAATATATTAGTTTACTTCGATACGAAGCTAAGGACATATTTTACGTAGAAAACGGATTTAAAACGACGAAGATATGCACTTTTTCATAAAGATGCCGTAAATATTATTTTCTGAAAATTATATTATTTTTACGATTCAAGTATTTCATTAGCTGTAAAGGCTATGTTTGCGGCAGTTTTTAACAAGGTTGTGAAACTTTTTATAACGAAGTGTCTTCTAGTAAAATCAAGTTCATCGGCCATATTTTTCAAAACAAAAAGCCGTTTGCAAAGCGGAGTTATAGTGATTTAATTACGGATGTTCAAACATTGGCCGAAACTCATTTTCTGCACGCAATTAACAAAAACCACCATCTTTAGCCTTTGATATCTTATGATCGAGACCTTTTGAACGAAAACTCCTGAACTGAAACTTTTAGATATCGATACAAACTTTCCAAAACCGTCGAGTTCGTTCTCTAACGATCGACGTACACCGTTTTACGACTGTTTTTCCGGAGCCATTTTTGTTAATTTCATGGTTTTTCCGACGACATTGTTTTGCGACGAAAAGTGGTAATTTCACCAAAAATCATTATAAAACCATTGTAGGATGACATTTTGACGTAAAAACATGTAAAGTCACTTTTGATTTGTCGAGACGTCAAAAGAGTATTTTTCGTCGACGAGTAATATTTTCAAAACTCGTAAATGGTATAAATAACATACGAAGTGCATGCATAGCATTACATTGCAACTCATGACATATCATATCATTCGTAATAGGTCCCGGTTGACGCATTACATTAAACCTCAGTATACTCACTTTTGCCATTATTCCAGTTTATCCAAGTGAGTTTTCATAGCCCCTACTTTTACTTGCTTTCATAACTGTTTTGGGGGAGATACATGCTCAAACTGTTTTCATTCACTTGCACAAGTACTTTAAACTCTTACATATTACTGTGAATTCATAGCCCCACTTTTACTCTATTAACTGTTTTACAATCTCTTGGGGGAGATACATGCTACATTTTTAATCGAACACAAATGCTTTGAACTGTATGCTATATCCGATGTTTTATTGTCACTAAGTATTTTGCCATGTTCGAAGTCCCTACATCATGAACCATTAGTCACTTTCGAGTGAGCGCGAGTATAGTGAATAGGCCTATTGGAATTAACACTCCCGCTCTTATTGACCCATGTAGGGGAAATCGAGCGCGCTATATTTGAATCATAGAGGTAAATTGGCAAATTACCTATTAGGGCGGCGATGAAACGATGATTACCAATTTTTATTGGTGCGATGTTTACGCTTTGGTGTCATGAACTTAGTGAAATAAATACGATGTTGATTTTAACGATGAGTGTGAAACCATTTAACTCATACTACGATTATGGTGTTCGAACGAATTACATAAACTCTATATACATTCTGGCAATGGGTTGTGAACACACAGGTTGCAAGTTTTGTATGGGCGGGACTTGGAACTGAGTGGATTTACAATGCCTTTGCTGCATAAACGATTTTGATACATTGAGCCATGCACTATTTTGTGAATTCATTTGACGATTTCTGTTTGAACATTAACTCTACATATTCTGGCAATGGGTTGTGAACACACAGGTTGCAAGTTTTGTATGGGCGGGACTTGGAACTGAGTGGATTTTCAATGCCTTTGCTGCATAAACGATTTAGAAAGTCTTTACATTTCAACGATTTACAATGCCTTTGCGGCATAAACTATTTCTTTAAAGGCTTTACATTTTAACTCAAACTCTATGAACTCACTCAACCTTTGTGTTGACACTTTTAGCATGTTTTTATCTCAGGTATCTAAGGCTTTCACTTCATGGCATGCATTTGGACACATCACGGTGTCGTGATGACGACGCGTCTCACTTGGGTTTTACGTACTTTAAAACATCGTTTGAATTGTAACAAACTTATTTTCATACAAGTTGATTTACATTTGGGACCTACTTTGTAAACTCTGATTATTTTTATTAAATCAAACGATGTATTTTCCAAACGACACTTTAGGTCGTTCAATATAACTGTGATTGTGATGCTATGACAGTCAATCCCCAGGAATTCCATTCCGCTGCAAAACAGGTAATTTGGGGGTGTGACATGGGCCGTCTGAGTTGAAAAGTGTGAGTGACGCCCTCCATTATTAAAGCGTGACACCGTCAGGTTATGTGACCAGAATTTCCACTGAGCCGTCGTGTGCATGTTTTGATCACGTCATCATAGAGGGACGGCATCGCCCTTTGGTTGGGACGCCGTTAGGTACTGTTGATCAATATTGAGTGGCTTCGATCTTGACTCTGCCATTTTCTTCATGTATTTGCTCCTTTTTGTTCAAATGTGCTTCATTCCAGAATTTTGCTTCCAAAAGACCTAAAAAGTAAAAAGGAACGAAATTAAGCAGTAAGGGATATAAAATGTGTCGAAATAGGGCTTACATGACCCCCTAAAATCGTACGTTTTAAATCCTTATCAGTGTACCGGTAGTATAATAGATTCTAGAACTTGTTTTGTGATGCATTCCGTGATCGCTAGTGAGACTACATTCGTTTAGTTAGGATTGACTAAATGATAAGAGGCATTAGGATAAACTAGGGATGGCACCCATGGGTAATGGGCACGGGTACCTCTAACCCGTCACCCACCCACGTAGTTTTTTTCTCATCCGTCACCCACCCATCACCCGTTAATGGGTACAATTTTCTACCCATGCCCATGCCCGCGGGTATTTATTGCCCACGGGTAAACCCATGGGTTAGTGTAATGCAACAAAAGTACAAAACCATAATATGAAAACTAACTATGAAATTGCATAACAAGACACCAATCAATTTTCCAAATATCAAGTTCACAGAATACTACTTAAACGCATGTCTAATAGTAGTAATTAAACATCATTACACAAAATCACATGTATACAACATTGATTATTTGATCTTTCATTTTTTCTTTTTAGTCTTGAAACTCAAACAAACTTTTAAGTTAATATGTTTTCTTGAGACTTGGTAACTATTAAATGTATACCATGCAATATCATAAACATTTTAATTAGTATAATTAATTTTAACATTGGTTTATGGGTACACTCATGGGTATTTTGAAGGGTATACCCATGGATATTTTAAATGGGTGTCATGGGTTTACCCGCGATGGGTATGTCTCACCCGTCACCCACCCACCACCCACTGATAGGTACATATTTTCACCCACGACCCACCTGTGGGTGAAAATTGACGATTTTACCCACCCATTTATGTGCGGGTACCTGCGGGTTGCGGGTTTTTTCTCGCCCATTTCCATCCCTAGGATAAACCTTGTTTCAAACATGTGTAGAATCGTTTTAATGGTTGATATGGTGATTTGGGACGTCGGGGAAGATGGAAGAACACCATCTTCATTGTTAGAGAGAGAAAGTAAATAGAGAAGGGAAATACTATGTGTTTATTGATAATGAAAAGTAAAATACACAAAGAGTCTCACCCCTACATGGAAGTATGGAGGGGTATTTATAGCCTAACACATACATAAATATTACACTATGACATAACTAGTCCATGTGTTTCGGCTAACTAAGATAGATAATGTAATCCCGTAAATGTCGTTCCATTTACGTGTTAGGAGCGATCCCAACAATCTTTCCCCAATGGGACGACATAAGGGATTATTTACAATATTTCCCACAAGTACTAAAAACAAATAAAAGAAGGTCTTCATAAGCTTTTCAAATGCTGAGGATGACGACACTTGACACTCAATGTCTTCATCTTGTACCTCGACTTGAGAACTTTTTCTTCCTTTTTAGGCAAATGATGTAATATGCATGAATTGGATTAACTTCCCCCCCAATTTATGCTGCATGTCTTTAGCAGCTTCTTCACCATACACTTCTTTTGGCGAAGTTTCTGAATCAACTTCCCCCCCAAATAGACAACCGTCTTCAGCAGATTCAAAACTTTGATGTAGTAGACATGTCTTCTAACTTTTGAAGTTTTCAGTGCACAGCGGAATTTGTAGATGAGCAGTAAACCACACCAGGTAAATATGTCTTGTTACGTAATCACAATTGTACACAATGCGGAAAATCCGTTCGGGGGTAACATGTAAGAAATAAACAAGATCTTCTCACGTGTGTAGATGCTTCACACCAAACAAACCACAAAAGATGAAATAATCTAACTTTCCCCTGATTGTTTTGGTCTATCGTAATAATAATCACCTGTGAATATGCAGATACTCGATAAAATGACCGTGTGTGAGGCATCATAATGCGGTTAAGACATCATATGTAGGTAACTTCACACAAAATAACCCATGAAAGCTGAAACGATAACACCGAAGTAAGACGTTTGAACCACATATCATCTTATTTCTTCCCCTTAATTGCAGAAACTCATGAAGGTAAAGGGTTTTCGCAAAAAAGGAAAAGAAAGCACATGACCCATACACTCTCTTCCCCACGATGTTTTCAATGAATTGGAAACATACACCACGTATGTTAATGATGAAATTGGAGACAGTGCAACTATGTATGTCCAATTAATCAAACAAGTGTGAAGTACTATAAATATCAAATGAGAATCAAGTGCTGATAAAACTTCTCTACTCGTTTATACTCCTCTCAGCTAACTCTTTACCAACCCCATTATCATTCTCACGGCTCTTTGTAGTGACTACTAATGGATTAAAACCCAATATGACGAACTTGAGACTGAAGTAAAATAACCCGAACTTGTGACTTAAGCTTGCACTAATGTCTGACGAAGAGCCCTTTTCCTTACCGGGTTGATTAACCGGATCAGAAAGGGGTGAACTAATGTCTCTCGAATTATCTACAGCTTTTTGTGACACTTGAGCACAACAACATAACTCATTAAAAGTGATAGTTATATGTTGTGAGCACAACAACGTAACTCCTTATATCAGGTATAACTAGACAACTCAAGTCTTTGTCATTCATAACGGTTAAAAGCTCGAACAAGGATCTCGAAGAATCATGCATCCAACCAACCCCGATATTTTCAAGATACTAAGTACACGCACCCGTGAAATCCCACTTCAACCTCAAATAAATAATAAGGAATTAACGCCGTAGTCACATCTTGCGTTTACATGCCCAAAACTAGCCTTCATTACTTGATTAAAATGAACAATGATAATGGTGATCCCGATCTTTTCAAAAGTTATATCCTCGTGAAATTTTTTAATAACCAACAATACCACTCTTCTATATGAAATGTTATCCTAATTTTTTTTAGCTAGATATGACATTAACTTAAAAAATACGGATATCATTTTTCAATCTATTAATGTTTCAGTTGCCCGCCCATCACATGCAGCTCAACGGATATTAGAGTTATGCCAAAGCCCAAATCCAATATAATACTGGATCCGTTTATATTACCGAAGCCCAAATCCCAATTGAGAAGCCAAGGCTCACGATCCATACAATCACTAATGACCGATATAAAATAACAAAGACAAATATTCATTTGGTCTTAACCCTAACCCTAAAATGTAATCTCAGTTTCTCCACCCCCATCTTAACTACCTTCTCTCTCACCACCAAAATCTCATCAGTCAACAACTCCGATTGACACAAACCAATCACATAAATATGAACCTATTTTCTCTTATCTTAAATTCATCTCGACACCCAACTTACACTAAACCTTCTTCTTATCTTCTAATAGCTGGAGCTACTAAAGGTCACAAGTTTCGACATCAAGATCCTTAATAAGGGTCTCAGGTAGTTTTTTTTGTTTGATTTGTGTTCTTGTTTCTTAACAAATCAAAAAGAAGGATTATAACAATATTGTTATCAATATTTCTTTAATTATTCGGATTGAAACGAAGCTAAGCTTCGGGAAAAAATGATCGATGATGTTTTTAATTCGTGTGTTAGACCTTGAATCGTCTTGATGTTTCTTTATATACCACAAATTAATGAGCTGAGATCTCATTGTTAGATATTGGTTTTCATAAACACATAACTAATAATACATATGAGGTGTATAAATGTAGTTCTAGAGAGAGAAAATGATGAGTGTTGGGAACTTAGTGAGACAAAGAAAAATGATATTGAGAAGCTCCAACCCTTTGCCTTGGAAGGAAAAGGGTATTTATAGTTACAAGCTTAAACGCCCTCCATCGGGCTGTGGATCAGGCATACAGTGGGCAAAGACCCGTCCTTCCTCCACAGAGTTACTTAACAAACTACTTACTAACATTAAATGACTACGACTACGAGCTTTCTAACGAACACATATACTTGAGGTGACCGACACTTTAACTACAGGATTTTATAAATCCTAACAATCTCCCCCTAAGGGAGGTCACCTCAATTACATCAATTACATCAATTACAGACAGATATTATATTTTGGTGTTCTTGAACTCTTGATTAATTTCTTTGCTCTGTAGTCCGTAGTCTTGGATTCTTCATTTTTAGCATGCTTTGTTCATTAAAGTGGAGGTCTTTAACCGATCCACGTGATGATGAATTTTGAGCCAGCTTTGAGATCATTAGCCACCATAAATCTCTGACTCTTCCTTTGCAGTGTTGCGATCATGTGACGTTGTGACCTTTGGACCGGCATGCTCACATTATGGATCATGATATCTTCTTATCAGAGTTGCGAAAGCTTTTGTTGATTCATGATATTTGCAGCAGTGTAGCAGAAGTATGGAGTGAAAATATCAGATTCACTTTGATGAAGGTATGCACTTATCATGATTTCTTTGAGATGAACGTGATGTGTGAGCATGCGGCTATGGATTGACGCCTCAAAACTGATCAGCTGCAACCGTCAGGTGTTCCTGCAGACAACATGTGACACACGGTAAATTTTCACTAAAATTTAACTGATGATTAGAAATTTATTATTACTAAGCCTAAGTCATTAAGCATACACAAGCTTTGCCTGATCATTTGAGTAGTTAACTCGCATACAGTAGGTAACTGCATCACTTTTGCATTCATATCATTTTATGAATAATTTTATTTTTCTTATGATTTAAATTATAAGACGAGAGGGTATCTCGCTTTCCCCAGTGACCGACACGGCACGCGTACCGACACTATAATAAGGACCCACTAAAACAATGACAAATGGTTGTGATATGAAATATTATCAAATTAAAAATATTTCAGGCACGTAACAAAAAGACACTACGTTATAAAAACTATCAAACAATGAGGCCCTGGGTCATGATATAATTTCGCGGGACACAAAAATATTAATATTTCCGAAACATATCTATAAGACACAACATCATAAAAATTATCGAACGATAATACAACAGTCACGGTTTTTAATTCACGGAACTCAAAATATATAACACAACTCACACTTAAGACTTTAACATTCATCAAAATAAGTGTATCACTCTACAAAATTTATACATTTACCAAAACTTCTACACACATTTTATATTTATTAACTTTACAAATAAATATAAACATTATATACACTTTTTGTCTGTTTCCTTCTCTGTTGGTAGCCGCCCCTCTCACCTTCTTTTTTTTTCTCTGTTTCTGCCTTTTCACCCTCACACGTTATCTCCATCATCCCACAAGATACCACAAATCTTGGTCTTCCCAAAGGAGCTATCTACCCTTCCCTGCTACACGCCTAGGACGAATCTCCCAAAAGGAGAAAAACCCAACATGTCTTTCCATCTTGTTCTTCTCACTCTCACCAAAATCATGATAGATATCTTCTCCAAAAATCATCCTTGATACGCCGGACATGGTTTGAACGAATCCAAGGAGAATCAAAAGAAACATATCTCTACTCAAATCCATTTTGAGCTAATTCACAAGATTCGTCCATCCTTGGAAGCTAGCCAATTTCGGCTTCAATCCAAACACCAAGGAGAGAGAGAGTTCAAGCTTTACCCAAAAATACTTCTATATCTCTTGTGGAGATGCAAGAACCCCAAGTTCAGTTTCAATCTCATTTTCTCCCAAAAACTAGGGTTTGTAAAAATAGGGGTTTCCAAAAATTGAATTGGGGGTTTTGCAATTGGAAGTATTTGGGTGCTAATTCAAGATTCATTTGGTTTGAATTTGAGGAAACAATCCCTTGTTCATCACACGCCATTTTCGGATTTAAGGTTACTTATGTTCTTGTTGTAATATCTTTTATGTTGTGGTTAAATTTCTTGTTGTTATTACTTTCGAATTCCATGTACACGATGTTCATATCTATAAATTTTTTTATATAGTCGAATGGCAAGAAAGTGATAACATAAGGTTTTGTGTTTGATAAATCATTTGACTTGAGTATATATGAATGTGTCGTTATGTTAAATTTTGGAAAAAGTTTTGCTTTGAAACCTTGGTTCTTGCGGCTGTGATGTCCAAAAAGAGATAAAAGGGTTACCATAAAAGCTAAAAGCTAAGTTGCGATAAGCTAGAAATGTAAATCTTAGGTGGTTAATTTAACTCGACTCTTGGTCTAATTGCCTTGTCGTAGAAGCCAAATGGGGAAGGGGGGGGGGGGGGGGAATAGACCCTCGACGAGGGTATCATGGGTCGATAACCATGGATAGCTCATCACCGGTCACTAGACATTGGGGTGTAAAGATGTCAAGGCCTAGCTAAGTCAAGTTGCACTTGACTAAGCACCAAGGACTTGATCCCATACTTGATTGTTGGTCCTTAAAAGTATACTTGGTAGTGTAGATTTGATGCATCTCCCAAACTCTTGAGTCGTTATTTTATACGATTAGTCATGTCCTTAGTATAGGAGTCTCTTACAACCCTTGGCAAACCCGAAAATGCCTTGGTAACCTTGTCGTCATGTGGAAAAACCGGGTAAAGTGTTAAGCATAAGTAGTGTTTGTGATGTGAAACTAGTTTTAAGTCCTCCATTTTGTTAGCCAAATCATCATTCGTGATAGTCAAGATGTGTTGGAACACATTAGTCGTGACCTGATTGTAACTCCGAGATGATGGCAGTTTTACTCGAACTCTCTACCTCTCAAATATGTCTTGACTACATTTCCTTTTCTTTTTTTTTTGTTCCCTGCGTTAAACATTTCCCCCAAGTCCAATACATTTGCAACTTTTGACTAGATTAGTAGCAAGAGCTGATGGGCCACAGCCCATTGCATCTCAAGAGTATTTGAACTTCTATTGGGCCAAACCCCATTCGTGTACCCATGTCATTGGGCCACAGCCCACCTGCGGTTTTGTATGTTTAATTAAGTGAATCAACGTGTCATGTATACCGGAATAAATTGTAAAACTAAATCAATTGTCACATATTTGGAGATTTCGACCATAGACATGTACGCTTATACCGACAAGTAAAACAAAAGTAAAGGCATTCAAACAATGAAATCAAGTGTCTAAAAATGTGAGTCTCATAATAATGTTTACATAACGGGTTTAACGACAACGTGTAAACCAACTTATATCATAACGATTTCCAGTCGTACATTGTAAGAACCAAATTTTAATAATTAAACGAAGGCTATTATATTATTTTAACTTCGACTTTAACTTGCGTATTTTCTAAATACAATTAGAAAATAAATAGACTAATAATAACTTTGACAAAACCATTTTGTGTCAACATAAAAAGTATATATATATGCTTCGTATACTTACTAGTAAAAACCATTTTAATAATTCTTACGAACTTATGGCTAGTATTGACACAATTATAAAAATAATTGAACCATTTTAAGTAAGTAAGACTTAAAAACAATAAACTAAATATTGCCCTCCTTATCTAGGTCGCGTGTCGGTGCCGCTCCACAACCATCACTAATCCCACATTTGGATTGCACATTTGCTAAGGTGAGTTTCATAGCCCCACTTTTACTTGATAAATTGTTTTATACATTTTGGGGTGAGAAATATGCAAAACATTTTATGGACCAAAACTATTACATGATTACTATTACGTGGTTTAGCCTAAGCCCTTATGTCCCTAGAGAATGCCCTTTTTCATGAACCGTCAATTCCCCATTGGGAAACGCGAATGTTATAAATAGATCTATTGAGGGTGACTCCTCCGTTCGGTTGGCCATGCTTAGGCCAAAGCGAAACGTATACCATGTCGGAATCAAGTGTTGAGGGACAAAACACTTGCTATGGGCCCCTATATTGTATGACATCTTTGAGCATACAGAAACTGTCGTAGTATCGGTTGCATGAACTTAGAGCTAACGTAATAGACATTCATACATATATCATTATATTCGTTGTAATGATTATATGCCTTTGCTTATGGTCCAAGCTTACTATTTTAACTTAAACCTATGAACTCACCAGCTTTTAGCTGACCTTTTAGCATGTTTTTCTCAGGTGTTTAAGATTTGTTCATGAAGGCAAGGCAAGTAGCGGATGTATGGTCGTAGTAGTATTAAAGAAGTGTTTTTACACAAAAATGATGTTTTTACATTGGGACCACTATATCTAATGGGATACATCCATTTATTTAAATTATGTTGTAAGACAGCGTTTTAAAACTATTTTATAAAATCAAACGGAGTATGTATTCCGTTCTTTATTACTTGTGTTGTGATCCACCAATTCCGTAATGCTCCCGAATAACACGTATGCTTCCGTTAAACAAATTTGGGGGTGTTACAGATTGGCATCAGAGCCTAAGTTATAGAGAACTAGGTACATATAAACCCTAAACTATAACTACTTTTCACCAAAAACATCATACTACGACCGCCGATTACCGCTTGCCTTACTTGCCATTTTACTTAAAGTTCATTTAATAGGATTACATGTTTTATTTCCTATTTACTTATACACTATTTCATATCCATCATGAGCATATTTTTCCACATACTTACACATATGCACCGTCTTGTCACAGACTATGCCTTCCCCAGCCTTTCCTCACGATGTTCAGGAGGACATCCTATTAGCTCACTCACCGACCATCCGCCAGCTTGCACACTCAGCCACTGATCCATACGTACAGGCCACACTAGCAGTCCAGCCAGCTATTGCACCTACTCCATTTATACCTACCCTCACCACCACTCCATCAGCCCTGTTGACGCGCAGGCAAAAGCCCCGTATGATTGTGAGAGTACCTGGATATCGAGAGCGGTACTCATATGTGCCTGCACTAGCTTCTCGGATGACCCGCGCTGCTTACATGGGTCCTTCTACTACTTCAGAGTCACCGACACCATCACCCACTGAGTCACCACCTCATCAGAGACTCAGGAGATCTACTGATTCTTACTCTGAGGAAGATCCGGAAGAAGATCCGGAAGAGGATCCTGAGGAAGAACTACCAGAGCCCATACCGACTGAGAGTGTCCCTGGCTATGTTAGTATAGCAGCAGATGTGAGTACACAGGGTCTGGAGATTGTCCAGAGTATACAGGAGTTGGGACAGAGCTCCAGGATGGCTCAGAGATTAGACGATGACATGGATATTGATGCACCATTTGGATTAGGGCAGAGAGCCGCTTTTCTCCACAGCCAGGAGGAGGGTAGTGAGATTGATTGGAGAGATATTGATTGCTTGATCAGTTCAGTACCACTTGTCACTAGTCCGAGCTATAGTCCGTCATCACCTTCGTTTGTACCATCTGCAGCAGACATGGAGCGCCTTGAGCGCACCACTAGACAGCTTGAGACCATTGAGGAAGCTGCACCAGTTGAGGCACAGATCGAGCCAGACTTGTCAGGATCTCCAGAAGATGATCTGACCCTCACTGAGAGAATATTCATTCAGCTGGACTCTCATGAGACATTGCTAGGAGTCCATTCTGATCAGCTAGAGAGGATCGATCCAACACGCTTGCAAGCTTGCGAGCAGCGTGTTGAGGGTTTAGACCGAGTTACTGATGTGTTGTTTGAGAGCATGGGACTCGAGAGACACGAGAGGATGCGACTGGGATTTAGAGTTGAGACTCAGGTTGAGGACGTCAGAGAGTTGGACAGCAGAGTACGAGCTTTGGGTAGAGGTCAGACTCAGATACACGGACGACTAGAGGAGCTAGAGAGCGTCCAGTGGATTGCGAGAGATACTGTCAGAGAGGGATGGCAGAGGACTACTGGTTTAGAGTCTATGTTGGCATCACAGATGAGGCGTATCGAGAGATTGGAGGATACACAGCGAGAGCTGATTGCTACCATAGAGAGATTACGTACCGGTCATCCTTAGGTTCCATTGCATGATTTTATTACACTAAACTGAGCTATAACAGTTAGTGTCAGTCATTATCATCGTATTTCAGTTGTATTCTCCATTGTATTTCCTTTGTATTCCGTTGTATTTCGGTTGTACTCCAGTTAGTATCTCATCATGTACCGTAGGAACCTTGTAACCGAAATTCTATCTATGACAAACTTATTTTCCTACCCAATTGTCTTTACGTTTATAGATTGCACATATGATCTATCTACGATAACCACACTATTACGTGACACTTACCTTGTTTAAAAGGTTCTATAACGCATCACCTTTCTTACTGCAGAAATGCCGCCAAAACGAAGATCTAAACGTACTAACCCTGGTGGAGCCTCCAATGCTCCTATCCCAGCGAGAGTCACTCGCAACCAAGCCGCAAATGCTGCTATTCCAAACAGAGTCACACCCGATCAAACTGCTGAAGCCACTACTCCTGCTAGGGCTACTCCAATCCAACCTATCATGAATCAAGCCATGATCGACCAACTAGTCAATGAGCGGGTAAACGCCGCTTTAGCTGCAGCAAATCACTCGTCTACTAATGCTGGAACTTCAAGGCCACCCACTCACAACCGCACTTGTACTTATCAAGACTTTCGTAAAACTATGACTGGAAGCTTTAGTGGAACCGAAGGAGCTGTCGGTCTGACTAGGTGGATCGAAAAGCTCGAGACTGTGTTCCGAATCTGCAATTGTGAAGAGGATTCTAAGGTTAAGTATGCATCATTCACTTTCACGGATGCTGCTTTGACCTGGTGGAACAACTTTCTGAAATCCGCTAGTATCGATGTTGCCTATGCCATGCCATGGGAAAACTTCAAGGAAATGGTACTTCGAAAGTACTGTCCTCGTAATGAAATCAAGAAGCTCGAACATGAGTTTTGGAACCTCAAGGTCCAAGGCACCAATATGGCTGCCTATAATCAGCGATTTCAAGAGCTAGCTTTATTGTGTCCTGAAATGGTTCCCACTGAGATCCGATTGTTGGAGAGATACATCGGAGGATTGCCCCAACCTATCAAGGGCAATGTAACCACTTCTAAGGCTGTTGATCTTCATGAAACCATCGAAGTAGCCAACAAACTCATGGACCAAGTAATTGAGGACTCCATGGACAAAGTGGTTGACAATAAGAGGAAATGGGATGACCATTCTCAAGGTTACAACAACTATGAATACCATGGTAACAACAATAGGAACAACCGCAACAATCAAAACAAGAGGCAAAATGTTGCCAGAGCTTATGCAGTGAATGTCGGAGAAAGAAAACCGTACTCAGGGACTGCACCATTGTGCAATCGATGCACACTGCATCACAAGGGGCAGTGTACCATTAAGTGCCGTAATTGTCAGAAAATCGGACACTTAACCAGGAACTGCAGGTCCAAATCATTGGCGACAGTTCAAACGACTCCAGCTCAGGACCCAAAAGCTAATATAACTTGCTTTGGTTGTGGTGAAAAAGGGCATTATAAGAATGAATGCCGAAAGACCAGGAACCAAGGCAATGGAGGAAATCAAGGAAACCGAGGAAATCCAGGAAGCCATGGGAATGGCAGGATTCAGGGGAATGTTGGACAAACGAGTAGTCAGGGAAATGGAGAAGGAGCTCGTGGGAGAGTCTATGTTGTAACCAAAGTGGAAGCTCAGGAAGACCCGAATGTTGTGACGGGTACGTTCCTTATAAATAACCGTTATGCATCCATATTGTTTGATACGGGAGCCGATAGGAGTTTTGTTTCTAATACGTTTAGTCCACTACTCGATATTGCCCCAACCGCATTAGGAAATGCATACAACGTGGAACTAGCTAACGGTAACATAGAAAGGGTAGATACCATCATAAGAGGTTGCACCCTTAACCTGTTAAACCACCCATTCAATATCGACTTGATACCAGTAGCATTGGGTAGTTTCGATGTCATTGTCGGAATGGATTGGTTAGCAAAATATCATGCTGCCATCATTTGCGACGAGAAACTCGTTCGAGTACCCTATGGAGATGAAGTCCTAACAATAGAAGGAGACAGAAGTGACAGAAGAAACGCTTCAAGATTGCATGTCATTTCCTGTACCAAGGTGTTAAGGTGTATCGAGGAAGGATGTCATATCTTCCTAGCACAAGTCACCGGAGAGGACGAAAAATAAGGGGAAGAAAAACGTCTGGAGGACGTGCCAATAGTAAGAGAATTCCCTAAAGTCTTTCCCGAAGACTTGCCAGGACTCCCGCCGACCCGACAGGTTGAATTTCAGATCGATTTAGTGCCTGGTGCCGCACCAGTGGCAAGAGCACCTTATCGATTAGCTCCAACGGAACTTCAGGAGTTATCAAACCAGTTGTCGGAACTTGCGGAAAAAGGGTTCATCAGACCAAGCTCATCGCCATGGGGAGCACCAGTCCTATTCGTCAAGAAGAAAGACGGAACCTTCAGGATGTGCATCGACTATCGTGAGTTGAATAAACTAACCATCAAGAACCGTTACCCACTCCCGAGAATCGATGACTTATTCGATCAACTTCAAGGTTCGAGGGTTTATTCAAAAATCGACTTAAGGTCTGGGTACCATCAACTAAGAGTTCGAGAAGAAGACATTCCCAAGACTGCCTTCAGAACTCGTTATGGACATTACGAGTTCCAAGTCATGCCTTTTGGGTTAACCAACGCACCAGCTGTGTTCATGGACCTCATGAACCGAGTGTGTAAACCCTACTTGGATAAATTTGTGATCGTATTCATTGACGACATCCTAATTTATTCCAAGAGTGCGAAAGAACACGAAGAGCACCTTAGATTAATCTTGGAATTGTTGAAGAAGGAAGAACTGTATGCGAAATTCTCGAAGTGTGAATTTTGGATACCTACCGTGCAATTCTTAGGTCATGTAATCGACAGTCAAGGCATACATGTAGACCCCGCTAAGATCGAGTCAATAAAGGATTGGGCGACACCCACAACTCCTACCGAAATACGCCAATTCTTAGGACTTGCTGGGTACTACAGGAGATTTATTGACGGTTTCTCAAAGATTGCCAAATCTTTAACCAAGCTAACCCAGAAAAACGCTAAGTTTGACTGGGGAGAGAAAGAGGAAGAAGCTTTTCAACTCCTTAAAGAAAAGTTGTGTAGTGCACCTGTTCTGGCCTTACCAGAAGGTAGTGAAGACTTTGTCGTATATTGTGACGCTTCACATAAGGGGCTCGGAGCAGTATTAATGCAAAGGGAGAAGGTGATAGCATACGCCTCTCGCCAATTGAAGACTCACGAGAAGAACTACACGACACACGATTTGGAGTTAGGAGCAGTTGTGTTCGCACTCAGAATTTAGAGACACTACTTGTATGGCACAAAGTGTGTCGTATACACTGATCACAAAAGCCTACAACACATCTTGGATCAGAAAGAACTGAACATGAGACAACGCCGATGGTTGGAATTACTCAATGATTACGACTGCGAAATTCGTTACCATCCGGGTAAAGCGAATGTAGTTGCTGATGCTCTCAGTAGGAAAGAGCGACCAAAACCTCTTAGAGTCAGATCCTTGGGTATGACAATTAGTTCACCTCTTCCAACCAAGATTCTTGAGGCTCAATTGGAAGCACTCAAAGAGGAAAATCATCCGAATGAGAACCTTTATGGGATGCCAGAAAGTGAAAATGGATTCGTGAAAAGGTCGGATGGAACGTTGTGTTTCAAAGAGCGAAGTTGGATACCACTCTACGGAGGAATTCGCGACGTCATTATGCATGAGTCCCACAAGTCTAAATACTCCATCCACCCAGGATCCGACAAAATGTACCTTGATTTGAAGAAATTGTACTGGTGGCCCAACATGAAAGCCGACATTGCAACATATGTCAGCCGATGTTTAACTTGTTCAAAGGTTAAAGCTGAACATCAGAGACCCTCAGGTCTACTAGTACAACCCGAAATCCCCGAGTGGAAATGGGAACGCATAACAATGGACTTTATCACTAAGTTACCTAAAACCTCTAGAGGCTACGACACTATTTGGGTAATAGTTGACCGTCTCACCAAGTCAGAACATTTCCAACCGATGAAGGAAAGTGATGGAATGGAAAAACTAGCTCAGCTATACCTGAAAGAAATCATCGCACGCCATGGTGTACCAATTTCCATCATTTCAGACAGAGATAGCCGTTTCACCTCAAACTTCTGGAAATCACTTCAAGATGCTTTAGGATCTAACCTCGACATGAGCACCGCTTACCATCCTCAGACTGATGGACAGAGCGAGAGAACAATCCAAACACTAGAGGATATGCTAAGAGCATGTGTGATAGACTTTGGAAATGGCTGGGATAAACACTTGCCATTAGCCGAATTTTCTTACAACAACAGCTATCACACAAGTATCAAGGCCGCACCATATGAAGCACTCTATGGTCGGAAATGTAGATCACCTGTGTGCTGGGCCGAAGTTGGAGAAAGTCAACTTACTGGTCCGGAGTTAATCCAAGAAACTACCGAGAAGATTGTACAAATCAAAAGCCGACTACAAGCAGCTCGTGACCGCCAAAAGAGCTACGCGGATAAAAGGAGGAAACCACTTGAGTTCCAAGTGGGAGATAAAGTTATGCTCAAAGTTGCGCCATGGAAGGGCGTAATTCGTTTCGGAAAACGTGGAAAGTTAAATCCTCGTTATATTGGACCTTTCAAAATTCTTGCTAGGATCGGACCGGTAGCGTACCGCCTTGAATTACCACAAGAACTCAGCTCTGTGCACAACGTGTTTCACGTGTGCAACTTAAAGAAATGTCTTTCCGACGAAACTCTTGCTATTCCTTTGGAAGAAATCCAAGTCGACGAAAGATTGAATTTTGTCGAGGAACCCATTGAAATCATGGATAGGGAAATCAAACGGCTTAAGCAAAGCCGCATCCCGATCGTCAAAGTCCGTTGGAACTCTCAAAGAGGTCCAGAATACACGTGGGAACGCGAAGACCAATTCAAACGCAAATACCCACACCTTTTCTCTACTTCACAAAGCAATCCTAACTGAAAACCGAGGACGGTTTTCTCTCCCAAGACGGGGAGGATGTGACACACGGTAAATTTTCACTAAAATTTAACTGATGATTAGAAATTTATTATTACTAAGCCTAAGTCATTAAGC
Source organism: Chrysanthemum seticuspe (assembly GCA_019973895.1). Classification (NCBI taxonomy): domain Eukaryota; kingdom Viridiplantae; phylum Streptophyta; class Magnoliopsida; order Asterales; family Asteraceae; genus Chrysanthemum; species Chrysanthemum seticuspe. Next base: position 199,527,113 of record BPTQ01000009.1, on the reverse strand, counting down.
ATACACAAGCTTTGCCTGATCATTTGAGTAGTTAACTCGCATACAGTAGGTAACTGCATCACTTTTGCATTCATATCATTTTATGAATAATTTTATTTTTCTTATGATTTAAATTATAAGACGAGAGGGTATCTCGCTTTCCCCAGTGACCGACACGGCACGCGTACCGACACTATGATAAGGACCCACTAAAACAATGACAAATGGTTGTGATATGAAATATTATCAAATTAAAAATATTTCAGGCACGTAACAAAAAGACACTACGTTATAAAAACTATCAAACAATGAGGCCCTGGGTCACGATATAATTTCGCGGGACACAAAAATATTAATATTTCCGAAACATATCTATAAGACACAACATCATAAAAATTATCGAACGATAATACAACAGTCACGGTTTTTAATTCACGGAACTCAAAATATATAACACAACTCACACTTAAGACTTTAACATTCATCAAAATAAGTGTATCACTCTACAAAATTTATACATTTACCAAAACTTCTACACACATTTTATATTTATTAACTTTACAAATAAATATAAACATTATATACACTTTTTGTCTGTTTCCTTCTCTGTTGGTAGCCGCCCCTCTCACCTTCTTTTTTTTTCTCTGTTTCTGCCTTTTCACCCTCACACATTATCTCCATCATCCCACAAGATACCACAAATCTTGGTCTTCCCAAAGGAGCTATCTACCCTTCCCTGCTACACGCCTAGGACGAATCTCCCAAAAGGAGAAAAACCCAACATGTCTTTCCATCTTGTTCTTCTCACTCTCACCAAAATCATGATAGATATCTTCTCTAAAAATCATCCTTGATACGCCGGACATGGTTTGAACGAATCCAAGGAGAATCAAAAGAAACATATCTCTACTCAAATCCATTTTGAGCTAATTCACAAGATTCGTCCATCCTTGGAAGCTAGCCAATTTCGGCTTCAATCCAAACACCAACGAGAGAGAGAGAGTTCAAGCTTTACCCAAAAATACTTCTATATCTCTTGTGGAGATGCAAGAACCCCAAGTTCAGTTTCAATCTCATTTTCTCCCAAAAACTAGGGTTTGTAAAAATAGGGGTTTCCAAAAATTGAATTGGGGGTTTTGCAATTGGAAGTATTTGGGTGCTAATTCAAGATTCATTTGGTTCGAATTTGAGGAAACAATCCCTTGTTCATCACACGCCATTTTCGGATTTAAGGTTACTTATCTTCTTGTTGTAATATCTTTTATGTTGTGGTTAAATTTCTTGTTGTTATTACTTTCGAATTCCATGTACACGATGTTCATATCTATAAATTTTTTTATATAGTCGAATGGCAAGAAAGTGATAACATAAGGTTTTGTGTTTGATAAATCATTTGACTTGAGTATATATGAATGTGTCGTTATGTTAAATTTTGGAAAAAGTTTTGCTTTGAAACCTTGGTTCTTGCGGCTGTGATGTCCAAAAAGAGATAAAAGGGTTACCATAAAAGCTAAAAGCTAAGTTGCGATAAGCTAGAAATGTAAATCTTAGGTGGTTAATTTAACTCGACTCTTGGTCTAATTGCCTTGTCGTAGCAGCCAAATGGGGAAGGGGGGGGGGGGGGAATAGACCCTCGACGAGGGTATCATGGGTCGATAACCATGGATAGCTCATCACCGGTCACTAGACATTGGGGTGTAAAGATGTCAAGGCCAAGCTAAGTCAAGTTGCACTTGACTAAGCACCAAGGACTTGATCCCATACATGATTGTTGGTCCTTAAAAGTATACTTGGTAGTGTAGATTTGATGCATCTCCCAAACTCTTGAGTCGTTATTTTATACGATTAGTCATGTCCTTAGTATATGAGTCTCTTACAACCCTTGGCAAACCCGAAAATGCCTTGGTAACCTTGTCGTCATGTGGAAAAACCGGGTAAAGTGTTAAGCATAAGTAGTGTTTGTGATGTGAAACTAGTTTTAAGTCCTCCATTTTGTTAGCCAAATCATCATTCGTGATAGTCAAGATGTGTTGGAACACATTAGTCGTGACCTGATTGTAACTCCGAGATGATGGCAGTTTTACTCGAACTCTCTACCTCTCAAATATGTCTTGACTACATTTCCTTTTCTTTTTTTTTGTTCCCTGCGTTAAACATTTCCCCCAAGTCCAATACATTTGCAACTTTTGACTAGATTAGTAGCAAGAGCTGATGGGCCACAGCCCATTGCATCTCAAGAGTATTTGAACTTCTATTGGGCCAAACCCCATTCGTGTACCCATGTCATTGGGCCACAGCCCACCTGCGGTTTTGTATGTTTAATTAAGTGAATCAACGTGTCATGTATACTGGAATAAATTGTAAAACTAAATCAATTGTCACATAGTTGGAGATTTCGACCATAGACATGTACGCTTATACCGACAAGTAAAACAAAAGTAAAGGCATTCAAACAATGAAATCAAGTGTCTAAAAATGTGAGTCTCATAATAATGTTTACATAACGGGTTTAACGACAACGTGTAAACCAACTTATATCATAACGATTTCCAGTCGTACATTGTAAGAACCAAATTTTAATAATTAAACGAAGGCTATTATATTATTTTAACTTCGACTTTAACTTGCGTATTTTCTAAATACAATTAGAAAATAAATAGACTAATAATAACTTTGACAAAACCATTTTGTGTCAACATAAAAAGTATATATATATGCTTCGTATACTTACTAGTAAAAACCATTTTAATAATTCTTACGAACTTATGGCTAGTATTGACACAATTATAAAAATCATTGAACCATTTTAAGTAAGTAAGACTTAAAAACAATAAACTAAATATTGCCCTCCTTATCTAGGTCGAGTGTCGGTGCCGCTCCACAACCATCACTAATCCCACATTTGGATTGCACATTTGCTAAGGTGAGTTTCATAGCCCCACTTTTACTTGATAAATTGTTTTATACATTTTGGGGTGAGAAATATGCAAAACATTTTATGGACCAAAACTATTACATGATTACTATTACGTGGTTTAGCCTAAGCCCTTATGTCCCTAGAGAATGCCCTTTTTCATGAACCGTCAATTCCCCATTGGGAAACGCGAATGTTATAAATAGATCTATTGAGGGTGACTCCTCCGTTCGGTTGGCCATGCTTAGGCCAAAGCGAAACGTGTACCATGTCGGAATCAAGTGTTGAGGGACAAAACACTTGCTATGGGCCCCTATATTGTATGACATCTTTGAGCATACAGAAACTGTCGTAGTATCGGTTGCATGAACTTAGAGCTAACGTAATAGACATTCATACATATATCATTATATTCGTTGTAATGATTATATGCCTTTGCTTATGGTCCAAGATTACTATTTTAACTTAAACCTATGAACTCACCAGCTTTTAGCTGACCTTTTAGCATGTTTTTCTCAGGTGTTTAAGATTTGTTCATGAAGGCAAGGCAAGAAGCGGATGTATGGTCGTAGTAGTATTAAAGAAGTGTTTTTACACAAAAATGATGTTTTTACATTGGGACCACTATATCTAATGGGATACATCCATTTATTTAAATTATGTTGTAAGACAGCGTTTTAAAACTATTTTATAAAATCAAACGGAGTATGTATTCCGTTCTTTATTACTTGTGTTGTGATCCACCAATTCCGTAACGCTCCCGAATAACACGTATGCTTCCGTTAAACAAATTTGGGGGTGTTACACAACAGTTAGCAATAAAAGCGCACGAAAATGTCTTTGATCACTTTCGTTGAATTGAGGTACACGGCCCACGATTCCCCGTTGATCTGTACAAGTACTGTCTGTGATCAGGTAGAATTCCGAAGAATCTCCTTGAAAGGGTTTAGCAGCTGCTCTAGCCATTCTCAAACAGGAACGTCTCAAAGAAGACAACACGGAGTGAGTGAACCAGCGAATTGAGATTCACTGATTGATGAAAAATTGATTTGAAAAACAATCGCGTATTGCTTAAAAGAAAGAGTTTTGCAATACGACGAAGGTTTTATAAGAAAGATCAATTTTCAATTAGAAATACTTTTTGAGTTTGACAACATGAATACACATTCGATGTGCTAGAGAAAATAAGATTTGCACATCGAACGGTTTTTTCAAAAGTATTCGTCAATTCATTTCCTGGACCAGGATTGATTCAAAATATGAATCGCCCCATCGTTTCTGTCCAGTTGTCACATGTTTGATCTATTGGATAGATCTCACATGCCACCCACCAAGAGCTTGTTTGATGTTGGCTCTAGAAGGTTTTCCATCTTCATTGTGAATTTGTTAACACATCACTCAGATGTTCTGGCAATACCACAAGGATAATGCGTAGGACTCTTAAAATATATTCTCACTTTTCACATTGTGTGAAATAGTGAGTCTTCATTAATTGTATCCTAATGAGATTTATTGATGATCTCGTGGCTCTAGACTCAATTGTGCACATTTGGTTTCCTATGCCGGAGACTAGGGAGAGGGTCTCCTTCTTCAATATCAACAACCTCTAAGAGAAAGTTGATAGATTATGTAGGTTCCCCGTGAGAATGAAACAAGTCCTTTTAAGAGGAACTTGAGTAGTTTGGGGAGTTGTAGTGCAGTGCGTCACTGGGTGCATGACGTCTTGTCTTCAATACCGGTGTTACCTTGGTAACAACCAGTAGCATATGAACTGAACCTGGTTTCTGCCCTAAGGTTGAATTTTTTGAGGGCTATTTCTTTTCACCCTTTTCTCATTCATTTCTTTTTCATTCTTCAACCCCTTCAATGCTTATCGATACTTCATTACTAGAACCTTGTTGGGTTTATTCCAGTACTAGCTCTGTCTTAGTCTGCACTCTTCCTATTTCTCACTTTTCTCCTTTTTCATCATACCTAAGGACTTCTACACTATCTAGTGGATTGTCCCTGGGTAGATCCCTCCGGCTCTGGCTAGATCATGGGAACGAATACCTAACCTAACCATCCTTATATCTTCGTGCATAAAATAAATCGGTTGGTCTTTTGGTATTGTTCATTCCGCCTTGAAACCAATTGAAAATCATTTGAAAATCAATCAAGGTACTTGTGATATAAAATCAAAACGTTTTGTACCTTAATTATTTTTGATATTTTAGAAATGCTCCCCCTCAACATGTGCTTCAAATATTTGAAGTTGTTTTAGCACATGGAGGCAAGAGGACTTTGAAATCTTAGATTAAGAATGGGAAATTCAATCTTTGATTAACAATTTTCTAAAGATATCATCATCACTTCCCTTATCAAATCAAGTATTTTAAGTACTTTGCACAAAATATTTTGGGAAGGACGAGGTTTTCATTTGATCGCTCCCCCTCAATATGTGCATTGATATTCAAAAGAGTTTTGTACATATTAGAGGGAACTTGCACATTGAGATAAATCAATCACGTTTCAATCTTTTTGGTTTAAGATAGATGCTCCCCCTTAACATGTGCATGGAAAATTTGAAATCGTATGGCATATGTAGGGAGGAGATCTTGTTATAATATTTCTAAACCATTTATCCAATTATCAGTTTAAATCCAATTTAAATCACAAATTCTCCCCCGATCATAATTTTCAACCCTTTGAGATTTGTGATCTTATAGATTTAAGTTGATTTTGAAAGCCTTTTGAGGAGAATTGTGACCTTCTTTTGAAAAACATCAACTTGATAAGGATCAGAGTATGAGAATTTAAACTCCATAGTTTAAAAACATGCTTAATGATCTTATGAAAAACACACTCTTAGTCTGGATCCAATTGTATAAAGCATTGTTCATTATGATTACCCAAAATTAGACCTTGAACATTTACGTGCCAATTGTTTGAAACATATCCCTTTTGATATGTTTGAAATCACTCTCCCCCTCAATCAATGACATAAGTTGTTGATTGAGTGACAGATACGTTGAAAGATGATAAGTCCAGATGATTTTCAAACTAAGGATTGTGATATTTCCAAAGTAATTTTGTTTTCATTAGATGACAAATATTTTTCAGAAGAATCTGTAGAAGGAAAAATATTTGGTTGGAAACATTTGTCTTTTTAGCGACAAACATTCCTTATAAAATTTTGTTTTTAGAATCAGAGCGTGAGGTTTTAAAATTGGATGAAGCATAGCTCTGTTCTTTCTTTAAAAAACTGGTTACTGCCTGAAGTGACAATAAACCATCATTTTTCTCTCTCTCTCTCTCTCTCTCTCTCTCTCTCTCTCTCATTTTTTTTATTTTTTTTTTATTTTTGTTTTTTTTTTTAAGTTTATGTACACTCGAACTTCATCTAAAAACCCGTGCCATTCTTTGAGTGACAAGTCAAAGTACGTAGATGTTATCGAAGAACTGAAAATTGATGTGAAAAATAATATTTTTGGGCTTTTTCAAAGATTTTCTGATTTTTATGGATTTTGAAATTTTAAATTTTTCTATTTTCTTTTTTTCTGGGTTTTATAATTTTGTATTTTGCTTTTTTATAAGATATGTACAAGAAATAGATGAAGAAAAGCCTTTACTCCTTTTCTTCCTCTTGAAGACGTTTAAGTGTTTCCGGTTGTAGACTCTTTAGACCAAGTCGTGGAAGAATAAACTCAAAATGTTCTCTAGAAAGAGCTTTAGTGAAGATGTCTGCCAGCTGATATTCAGTTCTCACAAAATATAGTTCCAACACACCTTTCTCTACTTGTTCCCTGATGAAATGATTTCGAATGTCTATATGATGTTAGGTCACTAAGTTTACAACACAAGCACAATAGAAAGAGATAGAGAAGAGATCGGATGAACAAACCACTCAAACACACAAGATATGAATATAAGAAAGGTTATGCGTAGGAATGAAAGAGTAAATTGAACAACCAACCCTCAAGTGAAGGTTATAACAAGGTATTTATAGGAAGGGGAGCTAGGGCAACACTCCTAGTCCTTTCCTTTCCTTAATGGACATGGGCCTAAGCTTATGGGCCTTCTACATAAACTTAAGCTAATAACAAACATAAAGGCCATAATTAAGCTAACTATTACATATGAATCACTAACACTTGATTAAGGTTTAGGAGTGATTCCAACAATCTCCCCCTAAGTGTTGGTGATGAATGAATGTAAACGGTGAAGGTGCTGATGTAATAGTAGCTTTGACGTCTTCTGACATTCTTCTTTCTTGTGAGAAGAATTGCCTTGATTTGAACAATCTCCCCAGTGTAGAGAAATTATTTTCTTTAAACAGTTCTGCTTTGACGTCATCTTTATCTTTGTTCTTAGATCATTGTTCTTTGTGATGGTAGTGATAGTATGTTGTTGTTGTCTGCATCAAGTCGGCCTCAGGTCTGCTTCGCTGCTCCAGTGTCTCCACGTCATTCTTCAACATGCTCACACGCTCTTTGACGTTTGGATATCAGTACGGATGAAGTTCTTTAAGTCTTTAAACTTTGTAAATTCTTTGATTTGACATAGACTCATTCTGACTTTTGTGTTGCCTTTTGAGAGAACTTCCATTAGTGATGATGTTGGTATGAGCATGTGAAGAGTCTGCACGATCATTCCGCTCCAGAGCTTCCATAAGAAGAAAACATGAAAACGGTTAGTAATAAGCGGATTCTGGCACTTACAAGTTTGAACATCGAGAGTGTTAACAACATAGTGTGAAAACACAACTCTAATTCTCACAAAGGCCGTTCCTGAACTGGAGTCCCACAAGTGAGATAACGCGATGTACCGAAGTACATCTACAGTTCAGATGAGTCGTTGAGGTACACCGAAGCATCACCTCACGACTGTAGACCGTTTGAGACACACTAAGCGTAATCCACGGGGAGTTACCGAAGTGACCTGCTGTCAGGGCTGTTTGATGTTGACCCTGGCAGGAGTTTCCATTCAATCACTGAGGAACACAGTTTTGAACCTCTCATAAATGTTCTCGACAGATTGCTAAGATCTGTGAAGGACTCGATAACGTATCACTGATGTTCTTATTCTTGAACAACAAGTGATGAAATGGCAAGTGTACCTAAGAGATCTTTTGATGAATCTCGTGGCTCTAGACTCAATAGTGCTTTTTGGTTTTCCTGAGCGGAGACTAGGGAGAGGGTCTCCTTCTTCAATACCAGCTATCTCTAAGAGAAAGCCGATAGATTATGTAGGGTTCCCTGTGAGAATGAATCAAGCTTCTGTTGAGAGAAACTTGAGTGGTTAAGAAGGTTTAGTGCATGCGTCACTGGGTCCATGACGACTTTTAAACTTCAATACCGGTGTCATCAAGTGACAACCAGTAGCATATGAATTGAACCCGGTGTCTGCCCTAAGTTGAATAATCTGGAGGGCTATTTCTTTTCACCCTTTTCTTTGCATTTCTTTTTTATTCTTCAACTCATTCTTTCTCCGATTCTCATTTTCTCCTTTTTACAATCATACCTAAGGACTTCTAATTCTAACTATTGGTAGTGTCCTTGGGTAGATCCCTCCGGCTCTGGCGGATCATAGGACGGTTATTCCTAACCTTAATCACCTTATAACTCCATTGCCATAAAACCATTTTTCATGAAAATCTCTCAAAGTGTTTGCGAATGAAAAACATGTTTGAACACTTCAAGAGTTTTAGATTTTTAGAAATACTCCCCCTCCACATGTGCTTAAGAGTTTTTACGGAAATCTGCACAGTGAGGAAAGAGTTCGCACTTTTTGAATTGATCGACATAAGATAGACAATTCCTTGCGAGACACGATTACGTTGTATAGTTAAAGAGATACATTGTCAGCTTTTAGGTGACAACTAGCTCTAATAACTACCTTGAAGATGTGGATGATGAGTGTGTGAATACTCATCATTTTTGGGTCAAATCTGAACTGCAAAACATTTAAAAATGCTCAGAAATGCATCAAAATACTGAAAATATCTCAAAATTGTATTTTATATGTTTCAGATGCAAAATGTTTAAAAACAGATGAAAAATGAGCTAAGTTTGCATAATTGGCAGTTTCAGTCCCCCAAGTTTCAAAAGTTGTCAAAAATAGTCCCTGAGCACTTATTTCAAAAGAAAAGTCACCAAAGGTCCTTTTTAAATCATAACTTGTCATAATTAGTCCTTTGGTAAAAATGCCAAAAGTTTTGAGAAATTACAAGTTTGGTCCTTTAAGTTTCAAAATTGGCAAATATAGTCCTTGGAAGTTTGAAAATGTCCTTTATCGTCCTTACACTATTGAAACTTGTCATTTTTGGTCCCTTGAAACAACTTTGATAAATTGGCAGAATTGGTCCTTGGTCTTTCAGAAATTACAATTTGGTCCTTATGTTATTAAAACAAGCCATGACCCTTTGTATCCTTTGGCCCCTGCCATAACCTTTTTGACCCCCTGCCATATATACCTTTGGACCCCCTTTCACATAACACCCCAGGTCAAACTTCAGTCAAACAAACACACCCTCCATTTCCCTCTCTTTTTCTCCTCTTCACCTGCTTCCCCTGCAAACCCAGACCCTCACCTCTCCTCCAGCTCAACTCCCACTTCCCATGTTCCCCCCACCTCCACCAAACAACAAGAAACATTAAATGCTTCTTCCCCCTTTGCACTCAAACCCCCCCAGTTGCATATATCTCTTTCCCGCCAAAAACCTCATCTATGGCCAATATCTCCTCAAATGATCCAAGGGCTGCAAATGCAAGTGGGATTTGCTCTGAAGTCAAGTGGGATGCCTTTTGTATAAAAAGAGAAGATAGAGAAGCAAGAAGAGGAGAGTAATTAGTTTTTTTAATTTCATATGTATGTCGTTTTTCTTGTTTAAGTCTTAATTAAAATTTTAAATTGTATTTTCAACCTTCCTTGTATTAAACTCAAGCATTTATATCAGTTTCAACAAATTTTCAGTAGTAATTCAAAGATTGGTTAAGTTTCTTGTTTTTGAGTTTTCTTTCACCTATGCAGTTTTAAATGTGGTAAAACCAGGCTTCAACTAGCTTGTTTATTAATCATCTAAGCTTGCTTAAGCTCCTAATAGCTTTTAGCAAGCTTATAGATCAGTTCAAGTAACAATTGGAATTCGGTCAACAAAAGTCAACTGAAGCATCAAATGGACTTGGTTATGGAATTTGGTTGATGCAGAGCTTGGATGGGTTTGGATTAGACTAGATTAGTGTAGGTTGGTTCTGGTTTAAGCTGCAAATAAGCTGGACTTGAGTAAGAACTATCTATACTTTGTTGTTTATTATTTTGAGCTAAAATCTGTAATATCTAGTTCTTGTAGATTCTGTGTTAAGTGCTTGTTTAAATCAGTGTATTATGCTTCACTTAGGTTAGTTACAGTTAGATTGAGCATTGGTTTGCATTGGTTAAGTAGTTTGTTAGTTAAACTGCAAATCAGTAGTTAAAATAGTGATTGGTTAATCTGTCAAATCTGTGTTAGAGGGCTGTTCAGTAGTTAGGATCAGTTGTTTTACACTTATTTAGTCATTTGAAACTCATTCTAGTTCATATATACCCTCTGCATACACTCAAAGTCAAAATCACCCTTAAACTGTCCTAAATTCATCACTGTTGGAATTTTAAAGATCATGAGCTTGATTTAGGTTTAGAAACTAGTTAGAGTAGCTTAATATGGCTTTAGTTTAGCTTATAACATCATAATCAGTTCATGATTTAAGCTCAAATCTCATTTTGGTCAAAGTATCAAAACTGTTATAAAGTCAAAAATTGCAATATCTGTTTTTCACCCAACCTAAGTGGATTTTTAGAGGATTCAATTCTGGGTCAAATCAAGTGAAACTTTGGGTTTAAAAACTTCAACTGGTCAAGAATTGGAAAATGATTTTTGGAAATTTTTTGTAAGTTCTTATAAGCTCCAAATCAGCTCCTCAATAAGCTACTTTTGCCCTGTGCACTGACTCAGTGTATACTGAGTGTGCACAGGCTTCTTGCAGAGCTTGTCACAAGCTCAATAGAGCTTATCTTGGTCTGGTTTTAGGTTTTTAAGTAGCTAGCCAGGTCTCCTTCAGGTTCCAACTTCTGGTTTTGATTTCCAGCTTATTGGGTAGCTTATTTTTAGGCTGCAAAGTGGTAGTTAAAATATGTTTTAAGCACTTGATTTCTAATCATCAAATCTGTGTAGTCAGCACTTAAGAGGTTTAGGATAGTGGTAATTAGTTGCTTTTGAATAGTTTTAACATATTATAGCTTCTGTGATCAGTTGGTGCTCATTTGGTACCTTTAGCTTATTTTGAGTGCTTATTTATAAGCACTCTTGACTGCAGTTCCATATCCTACACATAAGTCCTTGTTTTTATATTTTTCTTAGATTCAGAATATTAATTTAGACTTTTCTTGAATTTTTCATATTTTCCCAGCACTGTTTGATATTTTTCTTCATTTAAATCAGTTTTTAGTACATTTTAATTAGCTTTTAATACAATTAAATCAGAAAAAGTTTCAAAAAAATAAGTTTTCAATTTTCCTAGGTTAAGATAAATATAAAAAGTCAAAAAAATATTTTTCCAGATTTTTCATAGTTTAATTTGTAATTTTTAGCAATTTAAGTAGTTTCAAATAGTTTTTAATTCATAGAAAATAGAAAAATAATCAGAAAAATATAAAATTAGTTTTGAAAATTCTCTTTAGTTATTTTAGATTTTTCTAAATCATAATTTCATTTTTCTAGCTTTATTTCATATTTTCTTGTATTTTAGGGTATTATTAAATAGGTAAAAATAGTTTTTAATTAATAATAATTAAATAAATAGTCATAAAAATAATTTTCTTTTTCTCAAAATTTTCTCTTATCATTAGGTTTGTAAAAATGTCATTTTTATATTTTTAGGATTAATATTGTTTCAGTTTCACATTTTCTTTTGTACGTTACGTAGTTTTTAATTTAAATTTGTAAAAGAAAAATCAAAAACATTAGATTTTAAAAATAGTGATAGCGTTTATTTAATATAATTTATCTTTTTAATTTTTTTGAATTTGCATTTAAGCCTCTGTAATTTATACACTTTTTCTTTAGGTATAATCGATCACAATCCTTTTCCATTCAAATTCTCTCGATCACTATTCGTTTGATTATTCATCGCACAGCTCGTTGGGACTTAACGACCTGGGGAAACACTACACTCCTCTTGATCTTCATTGCATTGGTTCTAGACTGTTTGAAGTTTGTTACGGTTGACCATTCACAAGTGGTCAGCTTGTGTGACAAAACTTGACGGTTTGGCACCGATCAGTGGACAACCCCGAAAGGTTGTCAAACCCGTCAAAGTTCATGTCTATCAAGAGTTTCTCGAATGGGTACAATTTACTTGGATAAGTCATGGAAGACAAATCCTTTCAATATATGACTGTTCAGATCCCGTCAATTCATGGGTTGAAGTCTTTTCACACGAGGATTCAACTAGCAAAGCACAACATATTTCTTATCACATATTTTCTCCCCATAAAAAATGGCATATAAATGTTGTTTTTGAAGAAATGTTGAGAATAAATATGACCATTTTGAGTTTTGTGGGAAGATTACACAAAGAACATTTTGTGAACAAAGTTTTTAAGTCAAATACTCCCCCTCAACGAGTGATGTAAATGGTTGAGGTTATGAAAAGTCATAAGGGGAAGTACTTGTTCTTTTGAGCAAAACCTTTGAAAATTGAAAGGTTTGATAGGTTTTACTCAAAAATAAGAAGCTTTCGCTCCTTTTAAAAGGATTGTGGCACTGAAGCGTACCACATGGTCCTTTCTTGACAAGAACGGGTTGTACACTGAAATGTGTGCTCAAGCCATTGTCATTATTACTCACACATCCAAATTAATATGAAAGAGAAGCAGTTTAAGGGGTACCAGGTAGTCCAGTAATGTTGCCAGGAATGCGAACCGGGCGTTGATAGCCGGTGAGATTAATCCTGGGACGACCACCTACAAAACTCTTTAATGTTCTGAACTGGTCCCTTCGATACAACCTTTCATCAATCATAGTGATGATCCTCTTCACATCCCGTCTGTCTAGAGAGTTCCATCGCTTTCGTTTCCCAATGTCTTCATGTATATCCTTCAACCTATAAGCCAATCGTCCCTAACCTTCTTCAATGTGTGATCCACAAAATTGTGAAGATCTCTACACGCCATCAAGCAATTTCATTGAAGTTCACTGCGATAAACTACGCCGAATGGTTTGCTGACAAGGGTGTACTGTGGAAGCTGGTTGATGTCGGGAAGTTCTAGCTGCGGTTTAGTAAAGTTGACACGGGTCTGATACGACTCAACAGCAAGTTGTAGATCTTCTACACGTTCCTGTATGACTATGCTTCTGATGAATATGAGCAAGGACTTGATGTATTCACGTTGAATTTTAGTCGAGAATTGTCTCATGCGTCCCTGTACTTTGGCAAGATACAGATCTTCAATGTCGTTGAGAGAAAAATTCTGAAAGTCCGCTTCACTGAATGCATAATCCCTTTCGTCTTGTCTTTCGACCACGATATTCTTGAGAAAAGTGTAGTCCCATTTAAACGATAGATCAATATGTTTAACAGAAACGATTCCTTTAGTACTGAACACTTCATGTTGAGACTTCTGAACCTGGCAGCTTCTGTAGTAGATTCGTCGGCGTTCCGGCCAATGGTGAATCCCATACACTGCATCACGGTCATACAATTCCACATTGTTAGAAAACATGTAGGTAGCCTTTTCCTCGATGGCTATGCAGTTAGAGTATATGGCTTCCAGGAACGGAAGTGTCAGTGATGTAGCGTATTTCCTTGAACCATCACTGCCGTGTAGAAGAAATTCCAAGTCGTTGTTGAAGAAGTAGCGAAATGGAATCTTAGGCAGATCTGGTTGGCCAATCATTGGTAGAGGTTTAGACCAATCGGTGTAGTATGGAGGGTTATCTCTTCTGGTGAAGTCGATGTTTGCTTCAGGGTTGAGCCAATCAATGTTGTTAGACATGGCTCGTGCTATGTTTTCAAGGTGATACTCAACCTCGATGGCACTTTCTGAGCTGTCTTTTAGCAGTTGAAAAGCTTCATTCTTGATTCGTTTCAACTCTGATTTCGTCATCTTCTTCACTCGGAATTTTTCTTGAAGTATCTTTGCATGCTCCAAGGTACTACCGTCTTCCAGATCTTGACCTTCAGGTGGGTAGGGAGTAGAATTGACAAGTGTAGAAAACCAGTCATATTCATCAGTGTCATCCTCTTCTAGCCATGATACGACGTCAGCCTTAGGCGCCTTCTTCTTCTTTTTCTTAGGCCTAGATGAGGATTCTGGTTTCTTAACTTTGTCGAGAGAGGCGGGTTGTTGTTGGGGTCATGGAATTCCTCATCGTCACCACCCGTATACTCAAAGTGATCACTGGTTTTCTGAGTCTGGGGTGGTAACTCAGAATCCTGAGGTTCATCAGTAGAAGGGCGAGGAGGAGATCTTTGTTTAGATGGAGTCCTTTGGGGTGGAGGTTGCATGGAGGATGATTCACCAGACTTCTTCGGGCGTTTAGGCTCGTCATTCTTATCCTTATCCTTATCTTCTTCGTCTCTTGGACGTTTAGGCCTTTGAGCTTCTTCTCTGTAAGATGATTGTAGTTGGTATTCCAGCAGTGCTTCAAACAATTTACCTTCAGAAGAGGTAAATGTTGTAGAGCGTTTAGATATTTGAGCTACCAGCCTGTTAACCAATTCAGCATCTGAGAATATTATGGGATCAACTGGGTTGATGTTGACATGAATTGGTGTTGATCTCATAGTTTGCTTGGCCAGATGTAAGAGATTCGGATAGAGTTGTTTGGTAAACATCTCCTTTGTTACTCCAGGAACGATGTCAAGAAGGTACTTATGGGTGTAACCTTTGATCATCTCGTTCATTTCCCCTTGAAGATCAAGTTTCATGAACTTCTGGACGTATTCCCTTTCAACTTGCATCTTGTCATTCTCATCATGAAGATACTGTACCTGATCAGCGAGAAAATTCAGCTTCTTGTAAAGCACGTCTTTCTTTCTGACTTGTTTGACAGCTTTAACGATTCGTGTTTTAGCTTGAGAGATCCAAGAGGCAGTTGGCTTCTTCACTGATTTGGATGTGGATCTGGTTGATCTTTTGGATGGTGGTGGTGAAGAATGAGAAGACGAGTCTGATGATGATGAGACGTGAGGAGACTCGGGGTCCTTCGGTGGTTCAGAAGTTTCCTCCTTAGAACGTGTGGGACTGTCTAGAAGAAATTGATCATAAGCGGTTTCTTCTTCATTTCCAGACTTAGCCTTATCATCAGTCTTAGAATCATCAGCAGGAGTTTTCTCAGTCTTATCAATTTCTGGTTCCACAATATTAAAGTTGATGGAGTCCTCAGTCTGCCGTTGTTGTTGTTCGTGGGTGATGGTGGTACCAGTTCCCTTATCGGGTTGATTAACCGCATCAAGAACTGGTGTGGTATTAATGCCACCACTTGAACCTCCAGGACCACGAGTTTGATCTTTTATGAATGCTTCGGCTAGATGTTTATGTCTGAGTTCCTTTAACTTTCTTTGATATTCCTTTTGCTCATCAATTGGTTCTTCTTCAGAGCTCTCCTTATCTTGCTCAATCACTGGAGTTTTCCCTTTTCCTTTGTTTGCTGGTGGACTGGGAGGTCTAGCTACTGATGGATTAATATCGGTTGCAGTTTCAGAGTAGAAGATCTCCTCGTCTGATTCTGTATCTTCAGAGCTTTCGTCCACTAGCTTTCTTGGCGGTTCAGGTTTGGGAATGGGAATAGGAACAGCTTCCTTAGAGGGAACAATCCTTTTACTTGGAGGATTCCTCTTGGGGAACTTCCTCTGACTCTCAGTGCTTGCAGCACTTTCTGCACTGCCTCTTCTTGTTTTCCTTGTAGGTGTGCCAGAAGACTTCTCATCGAGATGACCAACTTTGCCTTCTTTAACTGCTACCAGATACCTTTTGTATGTGTAGAGCTTTTTGATTTCATCAGACAGAAGATGATCCGGCAATACATCACCCTGTTTCTTTGTTGTTGATTCCTTGAATCTGACAGTTAGGGTAGGTTCAGACAACATGTCATGATTGTTGGGGTCATTGAGTCTCTTGGGGATATCATGATTAAGTCCAAGAGCTCTTTGGATCAACATTTTTGTATATCTGATATAAGGAATCTTTGAGCCAAGCTTTTTGAGGAATGACATCATGTCGTCCCATATTAGAGCTTCAATTTCGATGTGCTTCAGGTTGATCAAAGCCCAAAATATTTGCAGTTCCATGAGCTTGGGATGCTCATAGCCACTGTCACGACCAGAAACAGATTTTGTGATGATGATATAGAGGGTTCTCCAAGGCTGAGGAATGTTTTTAAGATCCACGTGTGAATGCTTAGTGATAACACCTGAAGCTTCGTCATACCCAATATCAATAAAAAATTGCAGAACAGTCTCTTCAGTTGGTGCAACAGAGTATTCAGTTGGGATGATGTCAGGAATGAGGAGGACAACCCTTAAATCTGCAGGTGTGATGGTGACTTGTTTGTGGTTGAGAGTCACAGTCACAACATTTTGTCCTTTGATCTTTTGCATTGTGTTCCAGAACTGATGAATGTAGATCTCTAGAACAGTAGCAGAATGGGAGAGCATGTTCTGATAAGGATGGTTCTTCAGAATATCCACAGCAATCAAGCAAGAAGACTCTGAGCAGGTGAGGGTTTCAAAGTCAACACGAAGATTGTTCTTTCCAACTTTCATCGGATAACCATTTGGGAAGATATCAGCAACAGTGAGAGCATTTGGTGCATCCACATTTATCTGAGCGTCCATGTCTAGATCTGAAATACATTTAGCCAAAAGAACCAACATATCGAAAGACATTATGTTAGTCAACAGATGGTTTTATTGTCTAATTATTGAATGAGATATGTTAATGATTGTTACGAGTCCAATGACACTTGTTTGTCCAATAGTCCAATGACGTCGTGATAAGTTTCGTGAGTTAGTTAACTTTAAGTTTTAAAGTTTATGTTATCACTTATTTTTCACAACATATTAAACGTTTAAGTTTATTAGTGACATTATTGGTTTCGTGACGTTATGATTTGTTTATTTACAAGTTTGCACGCGTAACAATTCATAATGAAGGTTAAACAAGGCTTAGGCATAGAAATGGCAAGCTTATGCGTAAACAGGAGTTATACGCGTAAAGGCGCAAGCTTAAGCGTAGGATCCTGACTTACACGTAAGAAATATTACGCGTAGGAAAGGGGGACCTTATGCGTAGAGCTTACGCGTAAGCGCATATAAAACCTTACGCGTAAGGCTTACTCGTAAGAGTAGACCTTATGCGTAGAGGTCACTGTTTACGCATATCCTTCACAGGATACGCGTAGTCCCATATGTAGAACCTTACGCGTAAACGCTACGCGTAAGATTTCTCTTACGCATAACATGCTATGCGTAGATGTCTAACAACCTTGATTCTGATTTTTACGTGTAGCAAGCCTGAAATAAAATCATCATAACATCAATATTAATGCATACATTCACTCTATAACAGATTTAATCACAAGCACTCATTCAAACAGTTAAGCGTAGAACATATTTTACGCGTAGCCTAAAACCCTAAAGTTCAAGATTTACGCATATGAAATCTAGACATAGGATTTGCACCAAAGTTTTTCTGGGAGGTCTAAGAAGTATAGAAAGATGTCCTATCCAAGTTTTAACATCAAAGTCAAAGCCAATCAAGAATACCCAATTCTCATGAACATAAACCCTAGTTTTTCAGTTTAGTGCAATTGATGTTTCTGGGCAATTTCTGAGCTTAGATACGATCAATTAATCATGAATACAACATTAACTAACTATCTTTTTCACCAGAAACACTCTCATATGAGAAAACCCAAATTTACGCGTAAACCCTAACTTTTGAAATCAATCAATTTGAGTTACTGGGTGAGTATAAATGATAAAAATGGAGTTCTTGTGATGATAAAAACGTTTTGACACAACTATTAACACCAAAAACACTCAACTTTGATTATGTGTTCATACGCATATGCGTAGAACACAAAATCCCTTCTAGGCGAAAATCTAACCGTTAGTTTGAAAAATGATTCAAAACCCATGTTTAGATTGTTGCAAAGAATGTTTAAACACTTACAAATTGAGGATCAAAAGCACGGAGTTGTGAAACGATTGTGGATCGTGGATGATGTTTGGTGAAATATTAAATGTGAAGAGTTAATATGTTAGGTGGAGTGTTTTATTTAAAATAACTTTAAGCTTTTGACAGTTTTAACCCCTCCACCTTTTCCATTTTCATACAATGCCTTTTAACTTCCATTTTGGTTACCAAACGAAGAATATTTGGAAATAGCTTTGACGACACTCCCCCTTGACTTAAGAAAATAATGAAAGGTTATAAGTTTTAGTTCGAGGAGTGTCAGTAAACCAAAAATGTGACCACCATTATTAAAGAAAACAACCGGGATAAAGTAACATGCAAGTACAGTGTTATTTTGAAATAGTTAAGTATTTATTTTCTCCCCCTCAACACTTGATCGGAAAAATACTAAATTTTGAAAGATTTGAGTGTTGACGGAAGAAATGTACTTGCCATGTTTGAAGAAATATAGATAGAAGAATATTTTTGTTGTTTTATCTGATTTTATATTTTTAAATTTTGTTTTTGAAAAATATTTACAAAAGAGGTTTGGTGTTTGACTGGTTTTTAAGACTGTTTTAAGAGTTCATCCAGTTCCTCTTGAGTCAAACACCGCATACCAATCCGGTGGACCAAATCATTAAACCTAGCAGGAGCTAAGGCTTTGGTGAGTAGATCTGCCAATTGGTATTCTGTACCACGAAGTATAATTCAACAGTAGCCTGTTCCACGTGGTCCTTGATGAAATGATATCGAAGATCGATGTGCTTTGATTGTGAGTGTTGAACTGAGTTGCACGAGATCGCAATAGCACTCCAATTGTCGCATTACATCGGGATTCTGTCAAATACATAACCATAGTCTTTGAGTTGTGTTCTCATCTAAATGACTTGAGCACAACACGCGGACATGGCTACATATTCTGCTTCGGTTGAGGACAGCGATGTACAATCCTGCTTCTTCGATTGCCATGACACCAGTTTATCACCAAGAAATTGTAAAGCTCCTGAAGTACTTTTCCGTGAATCTAAGCATCCTGCGTGGTCAGCGTCTGAAAAAGCGATTAGTTCAAAACCAGAATCCTTCAGATACCAGATCCCCAAATTAATGGTTCCCTTGATGTATCGGAGGATTCTTTTAGCCTCAGATAGGTGGGTTTCAGTTGGTCTCGACTGATAACGGGAGCAAAGATATACGACAAATACAATGTCAGGCCTGCTGGCTGTTAGATACATGAGAGACCCAATAATACTTCGGTATTTGGTAGGGTCCACCAATTTCCCATGTAAATCAGCGTCTAGCTTCTTGGTAGTAGCCATTGGTGTGGCATAGGTGTCACAGTTTTGCATTCCAAATTTGTTTAACAATTCATGGGCATATTTGGACTGACTCAAGAAAATACCACGGGGTGATTGATGAACTTGCAGTCCTAGAAAGAACGTAAGTTCACCCATCATGGACATTTCAAAATGTTTCTTCATTAGTTTTGCAAAAGCGATTGAGTACTTTTTATGAGTTGACCCAAAAATGATGTCATCCATGTAAATTTGAACAATTAAAATATGTTCCCCGTGATATATTATGAAAAGAGTTGGGTTAACCGAACCTTTGGTAAAATGATTGGCAATGAGGAAAGATGATAGCTTATCGTACCATGCCCGATGAGCTTGTTTGAGACCATACAGAGCTTTGTTCAGTTTATAGACATGGTTCAGGAACTCGGGATCAACGAATCCTTCTGGTTGGCTGACATAAACCGTTTCTTTAAGTTGCCCATTCAGAAAAGCAGTTTTGACGTCCATCTGAAAGACCGTTATATTCATATGAGCCGCGAACGCGAGAAAGATCCGAACAGCCTCAAGACGAGCAACCGGAGCAAATGATTCTTCAAAGTCAATACCCTCTTCCTGTCGATAACCCTTAGCCACCAGACGTGACTTGTTTCTGATTACGTTCCCTTCAGCATCCAATTTGTTCTTCCAAATCCATTTGAGACCAATGACGTAAACCCCTGTTGGTCTTTCAACCAGATCCCATACTTCAAGACGTTTGAATTGGTTGAGTTCTTCTTGCATGGATTCAATCCAGGTGTCCTTTGTCATTGCGTCTTTAATGTTTTTAGGCTCAGATTGGCAGACAGTGAGTGCATAAATGCAATGTTCACCATCTGTGTGAAGACGTTGTTTCGTAACGACTGGTTGATTTGGGTTGCCAATAATATTTTCCAGAGGATGGTCTTTTGTCCATCGATGTGTAGAGGGTTGATGTTGGTATACATTGTGCAGATTCTGAGGATTCAAATGGCTTGTAGATGATTCCGCTACATCAGGTGCAGCAGTATCATTAGCAAACGGGTTAAAGAACCCAGTTGGATCAAAATCTGCAGGTGGGGGTACTTCATTAAGAACATCATCAGCTGGTTCATCATTGTTGGAAGCGGTTTGTTCAACTGTTATGTTGGAGTCAACTGGTGGTGCTTCTTCAACCGTAGTTGTTGTAGCTAGTGTATCAGGTATAAGAGTATTATCAGGTTGACCAGCGGAAACATCGGATACACCTGAAGCACGTTCATCAATATCGTCACTAAACAGAGGAGCAAATAGTCTTTCCATTTGTTGACGAGTAAGCTGAGGGCTTTGTTCAGCTGATGATGGGGTTTGAGGGAATTTTAAGCGGTTGTGACCGGGTTCTAAGCTGTTATACTCATAAGCCATTTCGGTAAGTTCATCAAAATTAGCATGAATCGTTTCCATAACCTGCTTTGTACGACGATTCCAGATCCGGTAACCTTTAGAATTCTCACAATATCCAATAAAGACTCCAATGTCAGCTTTGGCTTTAAGCTTTCCAAAGTCATCACGATCATTATTTGGGTAGCAAAGGGATCCAAATACATGAAGGTGTTTGAGATTCGGTTTTCTGTTGTGGATAAGCTCAAAAGGTGTTTTGTTGTGGCGTTTTGTAATCATTGAACGGTTTTGAGAGTAGCATGCAGTTGATACAGCTTCTGCCCACAAGTAATCTAGAAGTTTAGCATTAATTAACATTGTTCTTGCAGCTTCCACTAACGTTCGGTTTCGTCTTTCAACAACTCCGTTTTGTTCTGGTGTCCGTGCAATAGATGTTTGATGCTCTATTCCCACTTTCTCATAAAATTCTCGAAGAGTTTGATTCACAAATTCAGTTCCTTTGTCTGTTCTGATTTGGCGGACGGTGTTCCGGAGCTGAACTTGAATTTTTGTGAGAAAGGTGATGATCATCTGTGGAGCTTGGTCTTTGCTTCGAAGAAAGTAGACCCAAGTCCAGCATGAGTAGTCATCAACAATTACCAAGATGTAGCGTTTGCCATTAATCGTTTGCACGCGCATCGGGCCACACAAATCCATGTGAAGAAGATGAAGCACATGCTGAGAGCTGTGTTCCACCTTTGAAGGAAAATGAGCACGAGTGCTTTTCCCTTGTTCACAAGCTAAGCAAAGGTGATCTTTAGAATACCGGAATCGTGGGAGACCTTCAACAAGTTTGTGTCGAGCAAGGTTGGTGATGGTTTGAAAGTTTAGATGTGAGAGACGACGGTGCCATAGCCAGGATTTTGTTGATGAAGCCTTTGAGAGTAGACAGATGGGAGATGAAGCAACCATGTCTTGCATTGAGATAGTGTACAGACTAGAATTGCGCGAGCCAGACATAAGATCGTTTCCTTGTAGATCACGAATGAAACAAGTTTTCTCCCGAAAAGCAACTTCTAAATATCCATCACAGAATTGACTGACTAAAAAGAGATTGTGACCGAGGCCTTCCACATAATAAACCCTGCTAATTTCGATATTACCATTGATATAATCTCCGTAGCCCATGATAGCTGCGAAGTGATCATTCCCGAATCTGACAGTGCCAATGAACTTTGCAATAAAGTTTGATAACAGTTTAAGGTTGCCTGTCATGTGTCGGGAACATCCGCTATCAACAATCTAGAGAATGATCTGTATCACCTGCATTACACACAGACGACACAGATGGAATAGAAGTAGATGTGGAACCCGAAATGTTAGAGGGTTCCGAAGCAGTTATAGGAGAAATATACACATCAATGACTTTAGGCATCCATTTAAATCCTAGTGTGTTATATATCCATTTCTGCCATCTCCAACTAGTATTTGCTTTAGTCTTAGTGAATGCACTAGGTGGTACTACATTCTTTGGAGGTGATACTGGAACTACAGGGACATCAATGCGGTTCTTAGAATCTAAAGAGGGCGGTCTACCAAGCACAGACTTAGAATGATTAGTGGGCCTAGAGGTATTCCGATTCTTAGGATTCCTTAAACGAGAGATGATAGTTTTAGCAACACATTTGTCATGACAATCAGAATTCATACTTTTACGACAAATAACACAAGATGCATCAGACTGAATATCAAAAGTACTTAAAGGTTTAGCATTCGTTACATCATTTTTTCTATTACATTTGTCAGACGCAATATCTAAAGTAGGTGCAACGTGAGTCTTATTCAAAATCCCAGGGTGTTCTTCTACTTCAGCATTCCTTATTGATCTTTTCTTAGGTCGCAACTTCCTATTCTTCTTTGTATTGCTCCTAGGCTTTGAAGTGCGGACATTAGGAAAAGAGGCAATTATTCCTGTTGCAGTAGAGGGAAGCACATTAGTATCTTGTGATTTGGCAGTAGGGATTCTAGGTTCACGATTACTAAGTGTTACTGGTGCTATTCTCTTAATAACGGTAGGCGGAAGTTGTTCATACTTTCCTAACATTTCTCTTAACTTAAAGATAGTGTGCACCAATTCTTGATTTTTAGAACGAAGATTTCCCCAAAAATTTATGACTTCCTTAGTGTGTGCAAGAAAATGATCAAGTTCGTTTGATGCTTCATCATGAGTCTTTTTAAGTAAATCAAATATGACACCATATTCCTGTTTAACTTTTACAAGTTTTTGTTCATATTTTGAGATTTGACCTTTCAAAGACACGTTTTGATCATCCAGTTGTTCAAATTTTGGATTAAATGTTTTGGATTGCAACTGGTTGATTTTGTTTTGCAAAGCAAGTTCACGATTTTGACAATCCTTTTGACACCATTGAAGACGACGTTTTGCATTTGAAAGCTCGTTTAACAATCCATCATTTTCTACTTTTAAAGACTCGATCAGATGCACATTATCAGAATTATCAACAATATTAACAGAATCAACAGAATCAGTAGAGATATGATCAGATGCACACGACAAAGAATGCAATAACACAACATTATGGATATCAGCACAGATAACATCTTCCAAGAGTCGATCAACATCTTTTCTTAACAATTTCTTTTTACGTTTAGTATTTGAAATCGATGTTTCTGTTTTCTCGAAAACTGTTTTCATGAGACCAAGTTCCTTATGAAAATCCCTTTCCCAATATTGTGCACAGGTTTTCAAATTTTTGACATGGGGTAAAATTATTTTCTGAAGAATATCTCTATGTTCTCGCGCTAGAGGCGATTGATAATGATTAACTTTTATTTCAGAATGAAATTCAATCTCATGTTCCAAAATTTTGAGGTCAGAAATGAAAGTGTCAAAGTAATGTGTAACTCGACAACTTTCGGCTTTTGTTTTAACTTCACTAAGTGAAGGTAAAGGACCATTAATTTGAGCACCATTGTGTTAGGGACTGACTTCAGAAACTGGTGTGATAACCAAAGGTTTGTTAGAAGTATCTTGTTATGTGACAAAAGTTACGGCTTGTGAATAGTTAAATGGTTTGTTATAAACGACATTTTCGATTTTTGACCGACTCTCGTCTTCTGCATCTAATTCCTCCATGCGATTATATTCAACAACAGTCATAATTGAATCATTAATTCTATGTTCTGCACTGTAAACTTCAGGATTTGGTTTGAATGCTCTGTTTGAAAACTTAGGTTTGTAATCAGCAAGAATCGGACCATATCCATTTGGATTAGGTTTAAAAGTAAACTTTTGAATAGTTGTGATTGACTCACCATGTTTATAAACAACATTTCGAAACTCTTTGATTTTGTTTTGTAAGTCGACAATTTCATCGAGATAGGTATCTATTCGTTTAGTGGAATGCTTTTTGTACTCAGAGAACTGTTTTGACAAGTTAACAGCTCAGCCTTGGCTTTTTGAGTTTCCAAAGTAAGAGCGTTAATTTGTTGTTTATGTTCATGTTTTAGTTGTTCTATGTCAGACAATAAAGCATTCTTCGAAGCAGCTAGATCACGCATCTGTCGTTCTAAAGATTGTTCGTTTTGATGAGATTTAGCAAAAGCGACTTCAAAACCTTTTTCACGGTTTTCTTGAGTTTTGAAAAAATTGAGTTGCAATTTTAAACATTCAAGATCCTTGGTTAACAGTGCATTTTTACTTTTTAAGTCCTGATTTATTGCATGACATTCTTCCATTCGGGTTTGATGGTCTTTAAGTAAAAGAGCAAGATCTGGATGAGGCACCGATTCAGCGTGTTCAACGTGATTCACAACATGATCATTATTTAGATCCTCAAGTATAACCACGGAGTCAATTTGATTGTCAAAGGTAACCATAAGGTCATCTTGATCATCAAATGTAACTACGGGGTCTAGTTGAGAATCATCAGAATGAGATGTGGATGACTCATTTTGAACAGACTGAGCCTTGCCGGATTCAGATGTTGGCGGAGATATTATATCAGAGATGTATATGGTTTGTTCGGGTACCTGAGACAAGCCATCAGTGTCATACACTGGGCCTGTGTCACTCATATGTAGCTCATGCATATTAGCCATCAATATAACTGCTGCATTGGCCTGCAAGTCTTCTATATCATCATCTGAGTCAGCATCTGCCATAAAGCTCTGTTCTTTGTTTGTGAGAGTTCCACCAGCTTCATCCTTAAGAGCCAAAAGTAAAGCCTCCTTGTGATAAGCACTGCCCCTAGTCCTCGGCTTTGGGCATGCATTAGCCAGGTGTCCCTTCTCATTGCAGTTGTAGCATCGAAGACCATTCAACCCATTCTGAGCATTTCCCTGTTCAACCAATTGAGCTCTGTTGTTATTCCTACCCATAGCATTAAACCCTTGACCACCGCCCATCTGACGACCATAACCACGATTCTGAACTTCAACTCGTCCATTGTTTACAACAGCCTGATTCCTTGTGTTTGATGAGGAACGAATGCGATTGTTGGATTTGTTTGTATAACGGCCAAATGCTTTAGCAATCATAACGAATCCTTGTTGCAATGCATCGAATGGATCGGAGTCCTCATTAGCTTCACTGACAAATGCTTGATCATTGTTGTTGTTGTATGGAACCAATTGAGTTTGTTGCGATTGTTGCTGTGATGGATCATATGGTGTGATTGTGGCAGTTGGTTGAGTTGCTGGTTGAGGAGGAAAATTGGTTTTGTAATATATTGGATTTCACAAACACTCTAAACCATGATCAAAGTAGGCATTTAAGTATGTTAGAGAGAGAAAGTTTTAGTGAGAGAAAGGGAGAGAGTTGGGAACTATAGTGAGAGAAAGGAAAATATTATTATGAGCTCCAACTCTCTACCTTGGAAGGTAGAGAGTATTTATAGTCTTACAATAAAACGCCACACAACGGGCTGTGGATCAGGCATACAGTGGGTAAAGACCCGTCCGTCCTCCACGGTGTTACTTAACTAAATACTTCTTAACTTAAAAGAACTACGACTACGAGCTTTCTAACGATTACATATACTTGAGGTGACCGACTCTTTTATACTTGGAATTTTCTAATTCCTAACAATCTCCCCCTAAGGGAGGTCACCTCAATCATGTACTAAAATTACATTGAATACAAACTGATATTACAAAAAAAAATTTTCTTGCATTCATGATGTAGTACTTTGCTCCGAAGCTCGTAGACATTGATTCTTCTCATTGCATGTTTGGTTAATCCAAGTGGAGGTCTTTTACTGATCCACGTGATAATTCATTTTAAGCCAGCTTTTGAGATCATCAGCTAACAAAAATCTCTGAGACATCCATTGTGGTGTTGGAATTTTGTGATGTTGTGACTTTCGAACCGACATGCTCACATTCTGGATCATGATATCTTCTCATCAGAGTAGCAGAAGCTTTCGTTAATTCATGATATTGGCAGCAGCGTAGCAGAAGCATGGAGTGAAAATATCAGAGTCAATGAAGCACAGATCATGATTTCTTTCGAGATGAATGTGTGGTGTGAGCATGCGGCTAAGGATTGACCGCATCATTCTGATCAGCTGCAAACGTCGGGTGTACCTGCATACAACAGTTAGCAATAAAACATACGAAAGTGTCTTTAAACACTTTCGTTGAATTGAGGTACACGGCCCACAGTTCCCCGTTGATCAGTACATGTACTGCCTGTGATCAGGTAAAATTCCAAAGAATTTCCTTAACAGGGTTTCGCAGCTGCTCTAGCTGTTCTCAAACTGGAACATCTCAAAGAAGACAACACGGAGTGAGTGAACCAGCGAATTTAAGACCACTGATTGATGAAAAGAGATTTGAAAAACAATCGTGTATTGCTCAATAGAAATTGTTTTTGCAATACAACGAAGGTTTTATTGAAAAATTAATTATCAATCATAAAAACACCTTTTGATTTGAAAAATTAGTGCACGGTCGACGTGCTAAAGAAAAGAGTTTTTAAGCACAAAGACCGGTTTTTCAAAGGTATCCGTCAATCCATTACCTGAACCAAGATTGATTCAAGAGATTGAATCGCCCCATTGTTTCTGTTCAGTTGTCACATGGTTGATCTATATAATAGATCTCACATGCCACCTACTAGGAGCTTGTTAGATGTTGGCTCCAGAAGGCTTTCCATCTTCATTGTGAATATGTTAACACATCACTCAGATGTTCTGGCAGTACCACAAGGATAATGCGTAGGACTCAAGATATAATTTCTCTTTCCACATTGTGTGAAACAGAGAGTCTTCATTGAAAGTGTCCTTATGAGATTTATCGATGATCTCGTGGCTCTAGACTAAATTTTGTGCATATTTGGATCCTATATCGGAGACTAGGGAGAGGGTCTCCTTCTTCAATATCAACAATCTCTAAGAGAAAGTCGATAGATAATGTCGGTTCCCCGTGAGAATGAAACAAGTCCTTTTAAGAGGAACTTGAGTGGTTTGGAAAGTTGAAGTGCAGTGCGTCACTGGGTCCATGACGTCTTGTCTTCAATACTGATGTTACCATCAGTAGCATATGAATTGAACCCGGTTTCTGCCCTAAGGTTGAATATATGGAGGGCTATTTGTTTTCACCCTTTTCTCATTCAATTCTTTTTCATTCTTCAACCCCTTTAGTGCTTACCGAGACTTCATAGCAAGAACCTTGTTGGGTTTATTCCAGTACTAGCTCAGTCTCAGTCCGCACCCTTCCCATATCTTATTTTTCTCCTTTTATCATCATACCTAAGAACTCTACACTCACTAGTGGATAGTCCCTGGGTAGATCCCTCCGGTTCTGGCGGATCATGGGAACAAATACCTAACCTTATCATCCTTATATCACCGTACATAAAGTAAAGTTGGTCGGTCTATTTGGTATTGTTCATTTGCCATATGGAACCAATTGAAAACCATTTGAAAATCAATCCAGGTGCATGTGATATATTATCAAAGCATTTTGCACTTGAATTGTTTTTGATATTTTTAGAAGAAGAACTCCCCCTCAACATGTGCATCAAGAATTTGAAATAGTTTTGCACACGGAGGCAAGAGAAAGAATTAACTTCTTTGATTACCATTTTCTAAAAGACATCAGCATCACTTCCCTAATCGAATCAAGTAGATAAAGCATTTTGGGGAAGGATGAGGTTTTCATGATTTTGCTCCCCCTCAATATGTGCCTCGAGATTTGAAAAGAGTTTTGCACATACTAGAGGGAACCTGCACATTGAGATAAGTGATCACGTTTCAAATCATAGGTTTAAGATAGATGCTCCCCCTCAACATGTGCATGGAAAATTTGAAATCGTTTGTCACATGTGGGAAGGAGAGCTTGTACATCCTTATACAACCATTTACCGAATTATCAGTTTAAATCCAATTTAAATCACACATTCTCCCCCGATCACAATTATCAAATCATTTGAGATTTGTGATATCTTATATATTTAAATTGATTTTGAAAGCTTTTAAGGAGAATTGTGACTTGATTATGAAAGCGTTTTAACTGATAAGGATCGGATTTTAAGACTTTATACTCCATTGATAAAACATGCTTGAATATCTTTTGAAAACAATTGAATGACAAATAACTTTTTAATTTAATTTAATTGAAATCATTCTCCCCCTCAATCAATGACATAGGTTGTTGATTGAGAGATAGATATTTTGACAAATAAGTCCAGATGATTATCAAAAATAGAGACCGAGTTATTTATCAAAACAGTTAGTTTTCAGCAGATAAATGTTTAAAGATTCAGAGCATAGAATTTTGAAAACATGATAAAGTATGGCTCTGTTCTTTCTTTGAAAAGCGGGTTACTGCCTGAAATGACAATAAACCATTGTTTCTCTTTCTCCCGAAAATATATATATATATATATATATATATATATATATATATATATATATATATATATATATATATATATATATATATATATATATGTATATATATATATATATATATATATATATATATATATATATATATATATAATTTTTTTTAAAGAATTCGAACAACATCTAAAGTCCCGTGTCATTCTTTGAATGACAGCACAAAGACCGTAGATATTATCGAACCGAGAAAACCATGACAAATTGACAATTATTATTATTATTATTTTTTATTTTATTTTTTTTATTATTTTTTTTTTGAAGATTTTTTGAATTTTTCAGTTTTTTATGGATTTTTGAAAGGTTTTATAATTTTGTATTTTGTTTTTCGAATAAATATTTACAAGAGATAGATGAAGATAGACCTTTACTCCTCGTCTTCCTCCTGAAAACGTTTGAGTGTTTCAGGTTGAAGGCTTTTCAAGCCAAGACGTGGAAGAATAAACTCAAAACGTTCTCTTGGAAGAGCTTTGGTGAAGATGTCTGCTAACTGATATTCAGTCCTCACAAATAGAGTTCCACCACACCTTTTTCCAGTTGTTCCCTGATGAAATGATGACGAATGTCGATGTGCTTTGCTCTTGAGTGTTGTACGTTGTTGCATGAGAGAGCAATAGCACTTTTATTATCACAGTACAGAGGGATTTTGTTAAATTCAAAGCCATAGTCAGATAATTGGGATCTCATCCATAGGATTTGAGCACAACAAGATGACATGGCTATGTATTCAGCCTCTGTAGAGGAAATAGAAGTACTCATTTGCTTCTTTGAAGACCAGCTCACAAGCTTATCACCCAAAAACTGAGCACCTCCGGACGTACTTCGACGAGTATCTTGACACCCTGCATGATCTGCATCTGCATATGCTGTTAGTGACATACCGGTGTCTTTCGGGTACCAAAGTCCCATATTGATGGATCCTTGGAGATAACGAAAGACCCGTTTAACTGCTTCAAGGTGCTTTTTAGTAGGCTTAGCCTGGTATCTAGCACACATGCAAACAGCGAACAAGATGTCTGGTCTACTAGCTGTGAGGTACATCAGAAATCAAATCATACTACGATATTTCGTTTGGTCTACCATGATCCCTGAGAGGTCCTCATCTAGTTTAGTTCGTTCAATCATGGGAGTGTCAACAGGGTCACTTGAATCAAATCCAAATTTCTTTAAAATCTCATTTGCATATTTAGATTGATTTATGAAGATGCCTCCGGGACTTTGTGAAATTTGTAATCCCAAGAAAAATGACATTTGTCCCATCATTGACATATGAAATTTTGAACTCATTTCATTTGAAAAACGGTCACACTCATTGGGGTCAGTCGAGGCAAAAATGATATCATCAACATAAATTTGAACATGGATTAAATGTTTGCCTGACTTCCTTGTGAACAATGTTGGATCAACTGCTCCTTTGCTGAATCCGGTAGATAGAAGAAACTTTGATAGCGTATCATACCATGCCCTTGGATCTTGCTTTAAACCGTACAGAGCCTTTTTCAGACGATAAGCGTAGGTAGGATGCTCTGGATTTACAAAGCCTTCAGGTTGGCTGACATAGACGACTTCTTTAAGATCTCCGTTCAGGAATGCCGTCTTTACGTCCATCTGATAGACTACCATGTTCTTACTAGCAGCATTAGCCAAAAAGATTCTGATTGCCTCGATTCGAGCAACAGGAGCAAAAGATTCTTCAAAATCTATACCCTCCTCTTGACGGTATCCTTTAGCAACTAATCGAGCCTTGTTCTTCAACACATCACCATGCTCATCAAGTTTCACTTTGAAAATCCATTTTAGAGCAATAATCATTGCACAATCTGGAGCAGGTACTAACTCCCATACATCAAGTCGATCAAACTCATGAATTTCTTCTTGCATGGCATTGAACCAGCTGTCTTCATTCATGGCGGTTTTAACATCTTTTGGTTCGATCTTAGAGAGTACAGAGTTGAAGAAGCACCACAAGGCATCGGTTGCAAGTTATTTACGTGTTGAAACTGGATGAGAAGGATTTCCAATGATGTTATCTAATGGATGCTCATGAGTCCATTTTCTGAGGTGTTCATGTGGCAGTGGTTGGGGAACTGAAGTAGCAGAGTTGATGTCTTCTAAAGAGGATGGTTCTGATGAAGATTCAGGAGCTCAAATGGAGCATCTTCAGGAGTAGCAAAGGGATTGTCTTCATCATTGATGTCAGAAACAGTTCCATGATGTACATTTGAAGATTGATGATTTGTTGACGAGATAGAATAATCAGCAGCAGGCGCCTCTTGGCTTAATGATATTGAGATAGAAGGATTGACTTCATTCACAGGAATATGAGCAGCCTCTACTGTAGGAGTCGTTAGTTCATTTGCACTTGGCTCATACTGTTCATCAAACATAGGATCAAACAATTTCTTTAAATCATCTTCAGATGGAGGTACATATGGAGTTTCATGAGAAGAGTTTGGAACAAGGGATGAACCAATGGGACTGTTTTGAAGTGCGGGTCCTGAACTGGATTGTACAGGAGCCGTTTGACCGGTCAGCTCATCAAAAGTAACGTGAATTGTTTCCATGATATTTCGGGTTCTTTTGTTGTAGATTCGGTATCCCTTTTTGTTTGGTGCATACCCTACAAAAACTCCAATGTCTGCTTTAGCTCTCAGTTTGCCTAAGTCTTGACCCTCATTTGTTGGATAACACAATGCACCAAACACACGAAGGAAAGAGAGATTAGGTTTTCTGTTGTGGACCAGTTCATATGGAGTTTTTCCATGAACAGTGTGAATCAGGGAACGATTTTGTGTGTAGCATGCAGTGGCAATAGCTTCAGCCCAGAGAAACATTGGAACCTTTGAGTAAATCAGCATTGTTCTAGCGGCTTCCACAAGAGTTCGATTTCGTCTTTCAACTACACCGTTCTGTTGAGGAGTTCGTGGAACACTTCTTTGATGGCTGATTCCAATGCTTTCATAAAATACACTGAGTTGTTTGTTAACAAACTCAGTACCATTGTCTGTTCGGATAATTCTAACGGTTTTGTTAAGTCGAACCTGCAGTTGCTTGATGAGTTTGATGATGATATCAGGAGTTTCATCCTTTGTCCTTAAGAACTTGACCCAGGTGAATCTAGAGTAATCATCAACCACAACTAACACATATTTCTTCCCAAAGATATTCTGCACTCTCATTGGTCCACATAAATCCATATGAAGGGTATGAAGAACTTCAGTAATTGAGTTTGTAGGTTTGGGTTTATGGGCATACTTTTTGCTTTTTCCCAATTGGCATGCTGAACAAAGATGATCCTTTTCATACTTTAGTCTAGGTAAACCTACAACTAAGTCCTTTCTGGAGAGATCATTGATGGTGCCAAAGTTCAAGTGATTGAGACGACGATGCCATAACCATGACTTTGTTTTCGAGGCCTTTGACAACAGGAAAATTGGAGAAGACTTCATCATATCATCGATGGAGATGGTGTAAAGATTTGAACCACGAGTTCCTCGTAACAGTTCCTTACCATCAAGTTCTCTAACAAAAAAAGTATGTTTTCTGAAGGCTACTTCTAGATCAGAATCACATAATTGACCAACAGAGAACAAACTATGACCAAGACCTTCCACATAGTATACTCTAGAGATAACACTATCACCAACAACATAATCACCATAACCCATAATTGCACCGAAATGATCATTTCCGAATCTAACTGTCCCGATGAATTTGCTCACGAAGTTCATGAGCCGCGACCGGTCGCCAGTCATATGCTTGAAACAACCTGAGTCCAGGTACCACAGAACGATTTGAACGATCTGCAGTTGAACACAAACAAGAGTGGATAACTGGATAACTGGGATCCCCATGCAAGAATGGGTTCCATTTGGTCAGTAACAATGGTTGGAACACCCACATCATGAATAGAAGCATTCATATCAGAAATTGAGGCAATTGAGTCATTATGAATAGATGCTGTAATTGTGTCTGTATTTGCCTTATTCAAAGTGTGTTCACTTCTTAAGGGAATAGTTCTACCAGTAGGCATCCATTTTCTAGTGGACGTTACCTCATTAACCTTATGACCAAGAGGTATCCATTGATAACCTATCTTAATAAATGTTCTTCCTGTGGGTTTCCACTGTTTTCTAACTCTCTTTCGCTTTTGCCTTTTAGCCTTTTTAGCATGATTTTTTGCACTAACAGCGTTAACTGGGGATTTGATAGCATTAGACAAAACATTCACACCACATTCATGATTAGAAACAGAATTCAAGCAGACATCATTACAAGGTATGCAAGTAGTATCAGAATTCGATTTAATTACAGTACGCCTATGGCTAGTACTAGAATCAACACGATTTGTTTTATTCAGCTCAAACTTAAAGCTCCTAGGTTGGTCTTCTACTCTCTTCCAATGCTCATTCTTAGCTAGCGAGGTCCTATCATTCCTTGTATTTTCTTGCGACTTTGACCCGCTCGCTTTAATGTCACTGATTACTCCTGTAGAGGGAATGGGAACATTAGTTGGTTTTGCTACTCTTTGCATCACCTGTTTGGATGTGCTAGGATCTGAATTACATGTAGGCACACCAAGTTTTACTTTCTTAACATTGGAAGTGCTGGGATTTGTACTTCTAGAAGGCACACATGAGTTCACTATCCTAGCATTAATAGATCTGTAATCTGAACTTCTTGAAGGCACACTAAGGTTCATATTCAAAACATCGGGCATCGAATGAATATCATACTTGGCACTGGGCATAGAACTTGGAATCAAAGGATTTACTCTCTCACCTAAAGACTTTGGGCATACTGTGATTAAACATTCTAGAATTTCTTGAGATCGTTTGGCATATGAGCATGCATGTTCAATTGCATTGTCAAGTGGTTTTTCTAATTTATCCTCCTCAACAATCTCACGTAGACATTCTAGACAATCCTTAAGGCATGAGAAATATGTTTAAATAGCAAGTTTGTTATTCCTGAGATGAGGAGGAACATATTTCACAGACACAACATATTTGTTACTAGAATGAGCGTTTGATACACCATTCTCCCCATTGGTCATTGGCATTTTCCCTTTTACCTGACTCTTCAGATTCTCAATCTCCTTTTGTAATGAAGCTATTTGTTTGTTGTTTTTGTTACGAGTAACCTTTATTGATTCAAATAACTCATTGAAATGATGTTTAACCTTATCATTTTCTTTTAGAAAACTTTCGTTTTCCTTTTGTAATGAATTTACCAAGTTTTGAAGATGAAACGTTTGTGAATTCTGAGAATCTAAAAGAGGAGGCACTAGGGAACCAGTCACATTGTTTTTTTCGCCCTTTAATTGAGCGATTTGAACTTTCAACTTTCTGATCGTGTTACAATGAGCCTGAATCTGTTCATCACGTTTGTTTATTTGAAAGACTGCATCAAATTCTGGAGCATCAGATGATGTCTTGATGTTTGAGGTTTTAACATTTTCTTTAAGATGTTGATATTTTAGTTGAAGATCAAAATGATCAACTTCTAGTTTAGAAAGATGTTTCACCAACTTATTATGATCATCCAATTCAATTTTCTCGTTTAGTTTAGCATTGGTCTTTTCAAGCTCAATGACACGATCATGGGAGACTTTCAAAGCAACAGATAATTCATGAAATCGAGAAGCATTAATGGAACAATTTGTAGCAGTGAAAAACACATCTTGAGCAACACATTCAGAAATTAGATTCTCATTTAGTGTATGCAAGTTCTTCCTCTCAATCTCATTATATTTTAATGCTCGCTCATAATCACTAACCTCAACTATCATCACATCAAATTCCTTTTCCATTTCTTTAATATCTGAGTTCATTCCCTTTTTAAGACTCTCAAATTGATCTTTTAGTTGTTTAAAGAAATGCATGACTTCAGTTAAGTAACATTCTTTGGTTTGCTCAAAACCCCTTTCTCCTTCAGTTATACCAGTGGGTGTGATCCTTTTCTTGCAAGTTTTCTCAAAATCAACAAATAGTTGAAAGATAACATATTGACTGATTAAGGTCTTGCTTTTAGTGGCAATAGTTCTAGGGACTAGATGCATTGGTGTATTGGGAGGATACACAGTTGCTTTAGGCATTTTCCTAAGGGGATGGTTGGTTTCAACAATATTTTCCGCTTTCTGTTTATATAAGTCCATTTTCCAAAACACTTGTTCAGGTGTCAAGAGTGTTTGAGGTTTAAATTTGTTAAAGGCAATCCAATTCTCCTTAGAATAGTTGGGTGCTTTATAGCTAATTCTTCTCTCTAAACAAGAAGGGCTATTAAGTTTTTCATCCAATTTCCATTAAGTGACATCTTCTAATTGCTTATCTTCTTCAGTGCTCTTAGTGCAACTAGGTTTTTGTCTAGGTTTAAGGATTTCATTCCCATCATAGATTACCTTTTGGGCTTCTTTAGCTTTCTTGACATACTCAGGATTGGATTCCTTAATAATGGGGATACTATGCTTGTCGCTTAAGACTCTATGCTTAGTGATCATGTGAGCAGTCTGAATGGTGTTTCCTTGTACGTACAACTTGTTTTCAAGCTTGTTTTTCAAAGTTTTCAGATTAGAAAAATCTTTCAAAAGTTTTGACTCCTTGGCATTAAATTCTTGCTTAAGCATTTTCACATTTTCTTGAAGTTCTTGCTTTTGCTTAGCGGTTTTTGAAAGATTTTCTTGTAAGGAATTTAACTCTTTTTTTAATACTTCTTCTTTAAACTTACTTTTTCTAATGATTGTACGCATTTGGTCATCCATTTCCTGCTCACGAGTGGTCAACTCAAACTTAGCACGTTGTTCATAAATCGCAACACGTTCTTTATAGGCATTTAGTTCAGAGGCAATAGAATCATCAGGAGCACATGCAGTGAATTCATCAAAGACATAGTCATTATTGACTGCGGAAGATGCATTACTTGGTACAGCCTCACTATCACTTTGCCTCACATGTTGATCATACGAAACAATATTGTTATTGTCCACATCATCAACATCTGATTCATAAGTCTCAAGAGATTGTACTTCATTATGCAATTTTTGCTCATCAACAATATCATATAATTTTAGTACCTCTGAGATTATCTTGTCTTTGGATGGGCTAGTTTGTTGTGGGGGAGAGACCTTTGGAGACACCATAGGTGAGATGCTGTCCATGAAGATTGTTTGGGCAGTAGGTTTATCATCTACATCAGAGTCGAAAGCATCACAATCAGCTGCTTGAAAGGCATTCTGATGATTATGACCTATCTCTTGAATCGGCTGTTCATCAACGTCAGCATCATAGGTCTTAGCATTCCCTTCAGCAAGAAACAATAACTCTTCTTCATCCAAAGCTGCTCCATTGTCCTGAGCTTGTACCAGCAGCATCTTATCCCTGAAGTACTCAACATTCTGTGGACGTTTTGGAGATGTGCAGTTCCTTGCAATGTGTCCCTCACCACCACAGTTATAGCATTTGATCGGCTTAGCTTAGCCTTGATTCCCATTCCTTCCCCGATTCTGATTTGCAACATACCCTCTACCAGCTCCACCTCTTCCCTGATCATATTGTCTTTCCTGAACTGGTTGCACCACAATCCTCCCATCTCTGACAGTAGCTTGATTGTGAGGGTTAGAGGCTGTCCTGAGGTTGTTGTTGGTTTGTGGGAGAGAATTCATGTTTTGACTAATCATAAGTGCCAGTTGATTGATGAAGTTTCCAATGCCAGCATCTGCATCAGCTTGTTTGAACATTGGATCAGGAATGAGTTTATGATTACCATTACCCATTGGAACAACTTGAGAAGCTTTGGTTGTAATCCCAATATTTGAGTAAAAAGCAGTTGAATCATTTGTTGAGCTTGTTTCTCCCTGAGCTTTGAACTGATCAAGAATCCTCTTTTCAAACATGGCATGCCTCTCATTTTGAAGAAGGAAGGCATAGAGTTGCTCATAATTCGTATTCTTCAATCCTTTAGTGAGCTTTACTGAAGTAACAAATTTGTGCCATTCAGGATTCATGTTGTTTACAAACTTTGAGTTCAGCTGAATGTTAGGCATAGTCATTCTGATGTTCCTCATGTCATTCACCAGCTTATGAAATCTCACATAGTACTCATAAACACTTTCATCTGGTTTCATCTTGAAGTGCTCAAATTCATCATACAGCTGTGATTCTCGGTCTTCAACAGTTAGCTCAGAACCAGAAAGAAGCATCTTGACATTATCCCAAACAGCTTTTGCCTCGGTGTTGTGATTGATAAGCTTGTAGATGTCTTTTGGTAGACCTTGCAGTATAATGTTGGAAGCTCGGATGTCTGCATCGAATCTCTTTTTCTCCTTATCATCAAGTTCATCATACATCTTTGGTCTGTCCATTCCGTAAATCAGAGTTCCATCTTCAGCAGTATCAAGTACATCTCTAGTAGTCTCAACTCGGTAAGGTCCTTCATCAATGGATTTGAGAATGTTAACCCCATTTTCTTTTCCAAGATAGTACAATCTGATTCGTTGAGCCCAAGAGTCATAGTCAGTTCTGTCAAGCATGGGTGGACGAGTATCTGAGCCGGCAGCTTGAACATCCTCAGCTACTGATGAAGCACTGGTAGGAACGATGTTTGCCATGATAACAAATTCTACGGGATATAAATATTCTTTGATTAAACCGGGAAATTGATTCTTTTACGGGATTTTACTAAACCAAAAGAACAACCGTAAGAGTGTATCACAAAGAAGTAACAAGTCTAAATGAGCATGTCGCTAAACACACAACTCGCATAACCAATCAACTCGCTAAGTAGCCAAGTTGAATTAGCATCAACTCGCAACACACTCAACTCGCTTAATTAATCAAGTCGCTAAATAGCCAACTCGCTTTAGTCTCAACTCGCAACACAATCAACTCGCTTGAGCACTAAGTCGCTTAAGGTAACTCGCTAGCGTTACAACTCGCTAAATAGCTAAGTCGCTTTAGATCTCAAGTCGCTTAAAGAAACAACTCGCTTAGAACCCAAGTCGCATAAAGATCAACTCGCTAAACAGCTAAGTCGCATGTACCAACTCGCATAAAATAACTAAGCACTCGCTTTGAAGAAAAACAAGTCCGAGACTCAACTCGCTTCGTCCTTCTTTCAAAAATAACCACTTTATCAATCCAAAACAACCAAACCACAATGATTTAAGCCTTCCAATTCAAAACATAAACACATATGATGATCCTAAACACAAAAGTACAAGCAAAATTCAAACTTTAACACTAGAATTTGTCCAAATGAATCAAACTCTCCTAAACCCTTAATACACCAAAAACCTTATGAAATCCACCAAAACAAAGAGCATGAGAGATGAGTGATCAAACCATGGCTCTTGATACCAATTGTAATATATTGGATTTCACAAACACTCTAAACCATGATCAAAGTAGGCGTTTAAGTATGTTAGAGAGAGAAAGTTTTAGTGAGAGAAAGGGAGAGAGTTGGGAACTATAGTGAGAGAAAGGAAAATATTATTATGAGCTCTAACTCTCTACCTTGGAAGGTAGAGAGTATTTATAGTCTTACAATAAAACGCCACACAACGGGCTGTGGATCAGGCATACAGTGGGTAAAGACCCGTCCGTCCTCCACGGTGTTACTTAACTAAATACTTCTTAACTTAAAAGAACTACGACTACAAGCTTTCTAACGATTACATATACTTGAGGTGACCGACTCTTTTATACTTGGAATTTTCTAATTCCTAACAGGTTTGAGCCCACAAAGCAAGTTGTTGATTATCCGGAAGTGAAGATGAAATAGTTTGGCCACGGATAATCCTTTCCTTTTCAACTTCTTTTTGATGAGGCTTCAAATAGTCGTACAACAATCCGTATGTAGCATGATGAAGATTCTTAGCTTGACGGAGAAAAATGACATACTTTTCCCATTCCGGACCAACACTACTTAGGAACTTTGTGTTGACAGCGATTCGGGGCATGATGATGTTATGTTTGTCCAAATCATTAATGATGTCTGAAAAGCGATGATGATATGACTCTAATGTCTCCCTTGGTTCAATCATGAAGTGTTCATAAGCCAAGTAAATTTTGGATTCCATGTCTTCCTGATTGAGTGATGTGCCTTCCATTAGAAGATGAATATGTTCCCACATTGCTTTAGCTGTCTTTTGAGCATCAACACTTCGAAGGATCGGATTTGGTAGTCCCAAAAGGATGTATTGCATTGCTAGTTCATCGACTTCATAGTGTAGAAGTTCATCACCAGTGAGTTGGGAGACAGTTGCAATGTTGGTGACGGCATCTCTTGGTGGATTGGCATTTGGATCTACGGGTGTGATATGAGTAGGCATCTGAAACGGACCTTCCATAATGACCTTCTTTAAGAACTTTCCATGTGGCTTCTTTAGATCACAAAACCTAAAGAACCTTATCACCCATTGACCATAATTCCCGGGAGTGAGCATTGGAGGTCTATCAAGTGAGCCAGCTTCATGAATTGATTGTTGGCTACTTAAGGCTTCACACATCTTGCCAAACCATGATGGTTCCTTCATTGTGTTCCTGGATGGATGTTGATTGTAGAAGTTTGTGTAAGGTTGTACTTGAAGACTTGGTGGTGGTTGAACCATTTGAGGTTGTGGAATTGCTGCAAGTTGTGGAGTATGTTGTTGATTAAATTGTTGTTGATAAATTTCTTGTTGTTGATTCCATTGTTGATGTTGTGGACTTAGTTGTTGTTGTTGATTATAAGTATAAGGGAAATAGTTAGAGTATGGTGGTTGTGACATGTTGAAAAACTTGTGTTGTTAAATGGATCTTTGTAGTCGAATGAACCTTTGTTGATGAAGTATCCTTAGGCGTAGAAATCACAATAAAGCCAAGTAGCACTTATGCGTAAAAACACCAAAGTTACGCGTAACAGCAAAAGTTAC
This sequence comes from Chrysanthemum seticuspe, assembly GCA_019973895.1. NCBI lineage: Eukaryota > Viridiplantae > Streptophyta > Magnoliopsida > Asterales > Asteraceae > Chrysanthemum > Chrysanthemum seticuspe. Next base: position 199,487,519 of record BPTQ01000009.1, on the reverse strand, counting down.
GCGTAGGTTTAGCTTACGCGTAAGTAAGGAGAAAAACACTAAAGTTATGCGTAAACAGTAAGTTAGGCGTAGAAAACTTAGGCGTAGGATTAACTTATGCGTAAGACAAAGCTTATGCGTAAGATAAATCTTATGCGTAAAAAATTCTACGCGTAAACTTATGCTTATGCGTAATTTTAGGGTTTTTGCCCAAGTGATCTTTTACACTATCACAGTGCAAAAGATATCCCAAGTTGACGTATTTTCAGGCTTATCCAAGCAAGAAAACACGGAGTAAACCACGAAAACTGAAGATCAAACCAAGGAGCAAGTTACGTGTAGTTTTAGGGTTTTGATACGCGTAGAACTACTCGTAAAAATGACTTTTTCCCAAAGATGTTTCTAAACCAGATTTTTGTGATGAAATAGCTTCAATATCACCAAAATAACACAAAAGTGTGAAACTTGATGATCCAAAGCGTCTAAAATGGTTATGCGTAGAAGATGAACCACGTATAAAACCAAGCTCAAAAACAATGATCCACACGTAAAGGTTGAAACTTTTTGCCAAAAACATTTATTTTAACACCTTAAAATGTTGAAAGTACAAGAATCTTGGATTAAAAAGTGTAAAAAATGTGTTTTTAAGCGAACCAAAGTTTGTAAACCGGTGTTACGCGTAGGACCGAAACCCACTTCAAAAAACAAACCGATTCACCCAACTATTTGGCGATTGATACCACTATTAGGTCACTAAGTTTACAACACAAGCACAATAGAAAGAGATAGAGAAGAGATCGGATGAACAAACCACTCAAACACACACGATATGAATATAAGAAAGGTTATGCGTAGGAATGAAAGAGTAAATTGAACAACCAACCCTCAAGTGAGGGTTATAACAAGGTATTTATAGGAAGGGGAGCTAGGGCAACACTCCTAGTCCCTTCCTTTCCTTAATGGACATGGGCCTAAGCTTATGGGCCTTCTACATAAGCTTAAGCTAATAACAAACATAAAGGCCATAATTAAGCTAACTGTTACATATGAATCACTAACACTTGATTAAGGTTTAGGAGTGATTCCAAAATATGCTTTGCTCTTGAATGTTGAACATTGTTACAGCAAAGAGCAATGGCACTTTTGGTATCACAATACAGAGGGATTTTGTTGAATTCATATCCATAGTCAGATAATTGTGATCTCATCCATAGGATTTGAGCAAAACAAGATGACATGGCTATGTATTCCGCCTCTGTAGATGATATAGACGTACTCATTTGTTTCTTTGAAGACCAGCTTACTAATTTATCTCCCAAGAATTGAGCACCACCTGACGTGCTTCGACGTATATCTTGACACCCTGCGGTCTGCATCTGCATATGCTGTTAGTGACATATTGGTATCCTTCGAATACCAAAGTCCCATGTTAATGGTTCTTTGGAGATACCCAAAGATCTGTTTAACCGCTTCAAGGTGCTTTTTGGTAGGCTTAGCCTGATATCTAGCACACATACATACAGCGAACAGAATATCAGGTCTACTGGCTGTGAGGTACTTCAGGGATCCAATCATACTTTGATATTTCGTTTGATCAACCATGATCCCTGAGTTGTCCTCATCCAGTTTTGTGCGTTCCACCATGGAGTGTCAACAGGGTCACAAGAATCAAATCCAAATTTCTTTAAAATTTCATTAGCATATTTAGATTGATTAATGAAAATTCCTCCAGGACTTTGTGAAATTTGTAATCCCAAGAAAAATGACATTTGTCCCATCATAGACATTTGAAATTTGGAGCCCATCTCCTTTGAAAAGCGGTCACATTCATTAGGGTCGGTCGAGGCAAAAATAATATCATCAACATAAATTTGAACATGAATTAAGTGTTTCCTTGACTTTGTGGTGAACAATGTGGGATCAACTGCTCCTTTGCTGAATCCATTTGTCAATAGGAACTTTGAAAGTGTATCATACCATGCCCTTGGAGCTTGCTTCAAGCCATAAAGCGCCTTCGTCAAGTGGTAGACATGGGTAGGATGCTCTGGATTCACAAAACCTTCGGGTTGACTGACGTAAACTACTTCTTTGAGATCACCATCAAGAAAAGCAGTCTTTACATCCATCTGGTAAACCACCATGTTCTTGCTAGCTGCATTAGCCAGGAAGATTCAGATGGCCTCAATTCATGCAAATGGAGAAAATGATTCTTCAAAGTCAATACCCTCCTCTTGTCAATATCCTTTAGCCACTAATCTTGCCTTGTTCTTCAGAACATCACCGTGCTCATCAAGCTTTACTTTAAAGATCCACTTGAGAGCAATGATCATAGCACAATTTGGAACAGGTACCAATTCCCATACATCAAGACGATCAAACTCATGGATTTCTTCTTACATAGCACTAAACCAGTTGTCCTCAAACATGGCTGTTTTGACATCTTTAGGTTCGATTTTTGACAATACATAATTGAAGAAACACCATAAGGCATCTGTGGCAAGTTGTTTACGAGTGGATACCGGACGAGATGGATTTCCAATAATGTTGTCCAATGGATGATCATGTGTCCATTTTCTGAGATGTTTATGTGGTTGGTGATGAGGAACTGATGTAGCAGAGTTTGGATCCCCTGATGAAGATGGTTCAGGTGTTGGTTCAGGGGAAAATATATTTTCTAACGGTGCATCTTCTAGTGTGGCAAAGGGGTTATCTCCATCATAGTTGGCAGAAACATTTCCATGATGTACACTCGAGGATTGAGGATTTGAGGATGATGATGAGTGATCTGCAGCAGGCACTTCTTGACTTAGTGACACAGAAACTGATGGATTATCTGTGTTGACTGGATTAGGAGCTGCCACTGTTGATGGTGTAGATTGATCATTGACAAGAGGTTCATAGTATTCATCAAACATCGGATCAAACAATTTCTTCAAATCTTCTTTAGAAGGAGGTGCATATGGAACTGCAGGTGAGGGATTCTGTACAAGAGAAGAACTAATGGGACTACTTAATGAATGTTGAGATGCGGGTCCAGAACTAGATTGTCCAGGAGCCATTTGCTCAGACAGCTCATCGAACGTGACGTGAATAGTGTCCATGATATATCGGGTTCTTTTGTTGTAGATTCGGTAACCCTTCCGGTTTGGTGAATAACCAACAAAAGCTCCAATGTCCGCCTTAGCTCTCAATTTTACTAAATCTTAACCTTCATTCATTGGATAGCATAAAGCACCGAACACACAAAGGAAAGAAAGATCTGGTTTACGGTTGTGGACAAGTTCCTAAGGAGTTTTTCCATGAGAGGTGTGAATAAGGGAACGGTTTTGGGTGTAGCATGCAGTGGCAATAGCTTTAGCCCAGAGAAACATTGGAACCTTTGAGTAGATCAACATCATCCTTGCAGCTTCAACAAGAGTCTAATTTCGTCTTTCAACTACACCGTTCTGTTGAGGAGTACGTGGAACACTTCTTTGATGACTGATTCCAATGCTTTCATAAAACTGACTCAGTTCTTTGTTAACAAACTCAGTTCCATTGTCTGTTCGGATAATTCTGACAGTTTTATTAAGACGAACCTGCAGCTGTTTAATAAGTTTGATAATGACATCTGGAGTTTCATCCTTTGACCTCAAAAACTTAACCCAAGTAAACCGAGAGTAGTCATCAACCACGACTAGCACATATTTCTTCCCGTTTATAGTTTGCACTCTCATAGGTCCGCACAAATCCATATGAAAAGTATGAAGAACTTCCATAACTGGGTTATCAGGTTTGGATTTATGGGAGTATTTTTTGCTTTTTCCCAATTGGCATGCTGAACAAAGATGATCCTTCTCGTACTTTAATCTGGGCAAGCCTCTAATGAGGTCCTTTCTAGAAAGATCATTTATGGTGCCGAAGTTCAAGTGATTGAGACGACGATGCCATAACCATGACTTTGTTTTAGAAGCCTTTGACAGCAAGCATATTGGAGAAGACTTCATCATGTCTTCGATAGAGATGGTGTACAGATTCGTTCCACGTGTTCCTTTTAGAAGTTCAACACCATCAAGTTCTCTAACGAAGCAAGTATGTTTTCTAAAAGCCACTTCCAGATCAGAATTACAGAATTGACCAACATAAAACAAATTATGACCAAGACCTTCAACATAATAAACTCTAGAAATTACACTGTCACCAACAACATAATCTCTGTAACCCATAATTGCCCCAAAATGGTCATTTCCAAATCCAACATTCCCGATGAATTTACTCACGAAGTTCATGAACCGTGAGCGATCTCCAGTCATGTGCTTGGAACAGCCTGAGTCCAAATGCCACAGAACGATTTTTCAACCTGCAGTTGAACACAGAAAAGTATGGTTGACTGGATAATTTGGATCCCCATGTGAGAATGGGTTCCACTTGGTTAGTAAACAAGATTGGAACACCCACATCAAAAGCAGAATTTATGATACAATTAGATGTAGATGCAGGACTCGTAGTGACATTAGATCTATTCAAAGTGTGTTCACTTCTTAAAGGTATCACTCTACCAGTGGGCATCCATTTCCTAATGGGCATTGATCTAGATAATTTAGGGCACAATTCATCAAGATTTAATTTACGGCCAGTAGGTTTCCATTGATAACCCACATTACTAAATTTTCTTCTTATTGGTTTCCAATGTTTTTTAACCTTTTTCCACCTTGGCTTTCTGACATCCTTAACATGTTTAGCAATTCAAACATTTTTGACTGGAGACTTAGCAACATATTTTACTTCATTTACAGCACAATCATGATAAGTACCAGAAACCAAACATTCATTACATGTTTTGCAAATCGTAGCAGAATTCGAATTAATTACAGTACGCTTATAGCTAATACTAGAATCAACACGATTCGTCTTATTAAACTCAAACTTATTGTTCCTAGGATGTTCTTCTACTTCCTTCCTTTGAACACTCTTAGCTTGCGAGGTCCTATCTTGCTTTCTATTGCCTGGAGGCTTTAACTTGCTTGCCTTAGTGTCACTGATTACTCCTGTAGAGGGAACTATGGGTACATTAGTTGGTTTCACTACTTTCTGCATTCCTGGTCAAGAAGTACTTGGATCTAAAGTACTAGGAGGCGCATCAAAGGACACTTGCTTGGCTTTGGGCATAGAGCAAGGCATAACTACTCTATCTTTCTTAGTACCAAATTTAGGACATATAGTTATTAGGCATTCTAACAGCTCCTGATATCGTTTGGCATATAAGCATGCATCCTTAATCGCACTATCAAGTGGCTTCTCTATTTTATCCTCTTCAACAATCTCACGGAGACATTCTAGACTATCCTTAAGGTACGAAAAATATGTTTGAAGTGCAAGTTCATTATTCCTAAGATGAGGTGGAATGTACTTCACAGTCATAGCATATTTTCCACAAGCAAGCACCTTTGGTGCAGTAGTCTCACAATTTGTGATTGGCATTTTCCCTTTTACCTGACTCTTCAGATTCTCAATTTCATTTTGAAAAGAAGTTACCTTTTTGTTGTTCTTGTCACGAGTGACTTTAATTGATTCATATAACTCTTTGAAATGCAATTTAACCTTTTCATTTTCTGCTAGAAAACATTCATTTTCATGTTGTAATGCATTAATGATGTTTTGAAGATGAAAATCCTGAGAATTCTGAAAATCTAAAGGAGGAGGCATTTGGGAGCCATTCACATCATTCTTATCACTCTTTAATTGTGAGATTTAAGTTTTCAATCATTTGATCGTGTTACAATGAGCTTGAATCTATTCATCACGTTTGTTAATTTCAAAAACTGTATCAAACTCAGGAGCATCCGAGGATGTCTTGGCATTTGAGGTTTTAACATTTTCTTTTAGATGTTGATATTTTAATTGCAAAGCAAAATGTTTAACTTCCAATTTAGAAAAATGTTTGACCAAGTTATCATGATCATCTTGTTCTATTTTCTCATACAATTTTGAATTTTTGGACTCAAGCTCAATGACACGATCATGGGAAACTTTCAGGGAAACAGATAATTCATGAAATTGAGAAGTAGTGATAGAGTAATTTGTAACAGTATAGAACACATCCTGAGCGACACATCTAGAAATCAAGTTATCATTTAAGATATGCAGATTTTTTTTCTCTTATTTCATTACTTTTAAGTTACGTTCATAATCTTTGACCTCAATTTCCATTTCATTAAACACTTTTTTCATTTCTTTATTCTCTATATCAATCCCCTTTTGTAGACTCTTAAATTTTTCTTTTAGTAGTTTAAAGAAAGGCATGACCTCAGTTAAATAACACTCTTTAGTTTGCTCAAAACCCCTTTCCCCTTCAGTAATCCCTGTGGGTGTAATTCTCTTCTTACATGTTTTTTCAAAGTCAACAAATAATTGATAAACTACATATAGGCTGATTAAGGTCTTGCTTTGAGTCGAAAGGGTTCTGGGCACTAAATACATAGGTGTATTTGGGGGATACACAGTGGCTGGAGGCAATTTTTTACAAGGATGATTCTTCTCAATAAGATTATCGATTTTTTGTTTATCCAAATCTTTCTTCCAGAATACTTGCTCAGGGGTTAATTGAGTTTGAGGTTTAAACTTATTCAAGGCTATCCAATTTTCTTTAGTGTAATCATGGGATTTAAGCTTTATATTATGCTTTATACACCAAGGATCATTTACCTTCTTTGCCATTTTCTCCCTAGAGGCATCTTCTCATTTTCTATCCTCTTCAGTGCTTCCTATACATGATGGTGTTTGCCTAGGTTTAAGGATCTCATTACCATCATAGACTACCTTTTGAGCAGCTCTAGCTGCTTTTCCATACTCGGGATTGGGTTCCTCTACAAAGAGAATACTATGCTTATCGTTTAAGACTCGATGCTTATGATCATGTGAGCAGTCTGAATGGTGTTCCCTTGTACGTACAATTTGTTTTCAAGTTTGTTTTTCAACGTTTTTAGGTTGGAAAAGTCATTTAAAAGTTTTGATTCCTTAGCAGTAAATTCCTGTTTAAGTACCTTTACATTTTCTTGAAGTTTTTGCTCTTGCTTAACAGTTTTATTGAGCTTTTCTTGTAAGGAGTTTAACTCTTGTTTTAACATTTCTTCCCTAAAATTACTTTTTCTAATAACTTTACGTATTTGGTTATCCATCTCCTGCTCACGGGTAGTCAGTTCAAATTTAGCACGTTGTTCATATATGGCAACTTGTTCTTTATAGGCATTTAGTTCAGAGACTATGGGATCATAAGGAGCACATGCAGTGTATTCATCAAAAATATAGTCATCATTGACTGCAGAAGATGCATCACTTGGTACAATTTCACTTTCATCTTGTTTCACATATTGATCATATGGGACAATATTGCTATTACCCATATTTTCAATATTTGATTTAGTGATTTCGCTTGATTGTACTTTGTCGTGAATCTTTTGCCCGTCAATCTCATCATATAATTTTAATACCTCTGATATGATCGATTCCTTGGAGGGACTGTCCTGTTGTGGTGAAGAGACCTTTGGAAAGACCATTGGTCAAATGCTAGCCATGAAGATGGTCTGGGCAGTTGGTTTATCGTCGACATCAGAGTCAAACGCATCACAGTCTACAACATGAAATGCATTGGGATTGTTCTGACCCATACCCTGCATTGGCTGTTCATCCACATCAGCATCATAAGTTTTGGCATTTCCCTCAGCAAGGAACAGTAATTCTTCCTCATTCAACACAGCTCCACAATCTTGAGCTTGCACTAGTAGCATTTTGTCCCTGAGTACTCTGCATTTTGTGGACGTTTTGGAAGAGTGCAGTTCCTTGCTATGTGTCCTTCTCCACCACAGTTGTAGCACTTGATTGGCTTTCCTTGTCCTTGGGCCATGCTCCTTCCACGATTCTGATTACTCACATATCCTCCACCTATACCCGCATTTCCATAACCAGCACCAACCCCAACATTTCCTTGCTCATTATGTGGAAGATAAGCATTCTGCCTTCCCTGCACGTTTTGCACAACTACCCTTCCATCTTTAACCGTAGCATGATTTTGAAGATTAGAAGCAGTTCTGAGGTGATTGTTGGTAGGTGGGGCAAAGTTCAGGTTTTGCTTAACCATTAGAGCCACTTGATGAGCAACTTGTTCCAAGAATGAGTCTGAAGGATTATAGATTGGATCTGGAATAAGTTTGTGATTACCATCCCCAGTAGGTATGACTTGTGATGCTTTGGTGGTTATTCCTACATTAGTGAAGAATGCAGTTGAATCATTTGAAGAACTTGCATCACCAGTACTGGTACCAAACTTTTCCATGACAATTATTTCAAATGCAGCATGCTTCTCATTTTGGAGCAAATAAGCATACAATTGCTTGTAATTGGTGTTCCTCAATCCTTTGTTCAGCTTGAATGCAGTGACAAATTTGTGCCATTCGGGATTCATGTTGTTCACAAACTTTGAATTAAGCTGGATATTTGGCATTGTCATTTTGATGTTCCTCATATCATTCACAAGCTTGTGGAATCTTACACAATATTCAGTAACGCTTTCCCCTGGTTTAATTTTGAAATTCTCAAAGTCATCATAAAGTTGAGACTCCCTGTCTTCTTTTGTCAGTTCTGAACCAGAGAGAATCATCTTAACACTATCCCATACTGCATTAGCTTCAGTGTTGGGATTGATCAGCTTGTAGATATCCTTAGGTAAACCTTGAAGTATGATTTTTGAAGCTATGATGTCGGCATCGTATCTCTTTTTCTCCTTATCATCAAGCTCATCATACATCTTTGGTCTGTCCAATCCCAATACAACTGAACCATCAGCAGCAGTTTTGAGGATGTCCCTAGTAGTCTCAATTTGATATGGTCCTTCATCAATTGACTTAAGTATGTTAACCCCATTTTCCTTTCCTAAGCAATACAGTCTGATTCTTTGAGCCCAAGAGTCATAATCAGTTCTATCCAGCATGGGAGGACGAGTATCAGATCCTGTAGCTTGAACGTCATCAGCAAAGGAAGAAGTGATTGTAGACATGATTACAGATTCCACGGGATTTTACTACTCTTTGATTAAACCAGGAAATAGATTCTTTCATGGGATTTTACTAAATCAAGAGAAAACCATAAAACGTAACACGAAGAAACGACAAGTCTTCATAGACTAATCGCACACTTGATCAATCGCACCCTAGACAAATGACCTTAGACAAATCGCACCCCAGACAAATCGCACTCCAGAAAAATCGCACCCTGGACAAATCGCACCCTAGACAAATCACACTTCTAACAAATCGCACCATAGACAAATCGCACCTTAGACAAATCGCATAAGCTGACAAATCGCATAGTACACAAGTACACTCACTACTTCCACTACTTTGTCCTTTCTTGTCGTTTTGTCTCAATAGACAAATCGCATACTAGACAAATCGCTTCACAGAGAGTGACAAATCGCATACAATACGTGACAAATCACTTCAATAAGCATTCACAAGAGGGACAAATCGCATAGGTTATTAGGACAAATCGCATAGAAGAATATCATAACGAGACTTAAATCGCATAGAGAAAACTTTAAAAAAACACCACTTTTCAATCCAAAAACAACCCAACCACGATGATTCAAGCCTTCCAAACCAAAACCTAAACACTTATATTGATTCTAAACACAAAAGTACTATCAAAATCCAAACTTTAACACAAGAAATGATCCAAATGATGCTAACTACTCTAAACTCATTCAAACCCAAAAACCTTATGAAAACCACTAGAAATCCAAGAACATGAAAGATGAGTGATCAAAACATGGCTTTTGATACCAATTGTTATGTATGGAGGATGAGTTAGGATAGTTTGGGATTTGTTGGTTTTGGAAATGATATGGTTGTGGTTTTGTGCAAGGACTGATCCATTTCAACTTCTTTGTTTTTTTTTTTACGTTTTAAGAGATGTCAATGACTGATGATAGTTTAACCTGAAGTCGAGTCTTCTATAACTGGTTTAGTGGTCGTGGTCACTTTTTCTATATTCTTTTCTGCTTGGGGATGGTTTACGAGTAAGCAAGAGTCTAATTCGTAAACTTTAGTCGTAAAAAAAACTTTCTTGCTCGTAACCCTTTCTTATTCGTAAAACTTTCTTGGTCGTAACATTGAGTCTTAGTCGTAAAACTTATTCGAAACCATCCTTGTTCGTAAACCAGTCTTGGTCGTAAACAAAGGTTCTAATTCGTAAGAACTTAGTCGTAAAGACTGTCTAATTCGTAAAATAAGGGTTTACGAATTTCTTTCCAAGAAATTCGTAAGAAGTTCCCTTATTCGTAAGAAAATGGTTTTGACCCTTTGACTTTCTGCTCTGGCAACATTTTCCGACCAAGATTCCGTTCAGCTTCAAAGAAACCCAGAAAATGCATAAAGAAGCTTTACCTTTTACCCGTTTGACCATGAGAATGACCACAAATAAAGATGAGTTGACCACAAAATCTTTCACAGTTTGATACAAAACGTCAAGAAATAATATAAGTTATATAAAAAAAACAAACAGTTTGTGACAACCATAAAATTAGAACTTTACATTTTTTTGACCATAGGATACTATAATAGTTTAAAACTATTACCAAAATAAGAATAGGAAAGTTTTCAGATTCAAAAGACATGGTAATACAGTTTTAAAAATACGATTTTTGACAAGATACAAGACTACACAAATCAACCAATGATAAAAACCTTGGCTCTGATGCCACTTGTAGGATCGTTTTTATGGTTGATATGGTGATTTGGGAGGTCGGGGAAGATGGAAAAACACCATCTTCATTGTTAGAGAGAGAAAGTAAAGAGAGAAGGGAAATACTATGTGTTTATTGATAATGAAAAGTAAAACATACAAAGAGTCTCACCCCTCCATGGAAGTAAGGAGGGGTATTTATTGCCTAACACATACATAACTATTACACTATGACATAACTTGTCCATGTGTTTCGGCTAACTAAGATAGATAATGTAATCCTGTAAATGTCGTTCCATTTACATGTTAGGAGTGATCCCAACAACCTGTAATTTAATTACATCAACCACATCGATCGAGTAATTTTCCCCACACCCTTGCGATGTACTCATCTTTAGTATACTATACCCCTAATTAATCCCTCAGAGCCTATATTTTCATGGTTCTCGTGATGTTCCGGTTTCCGGAATATCAATGAAGATCATTGTTTACAATCCACCCTCAAATGTTACACCCAAATCACTTTAGGACACCTTGTATGCACTCATCTTTAGTGCATTATTGTCACCATTGTTTAAACCCTTAGTTCAATTATCTAGTTACTTGCATGGTTGCTGATGTAGTAATAATAGTATACCAAATATACGTGATACGCAAGAATCAACGAATCGACCCTTTAGGAAAACGATCGACACACAAAACCCTCAAATATATGATAAGTGATACCGGGTAAGTGATTACCTGGGTAGTGTCCCAACGAGGAGTGAATGGACAATTACGTTTGGTTTGTTATTAAAATGCTTGAATTGTTCAGGATTTTTCGTTTTTGATTACGTTTTCTACAATTTAAGTAACGGGAAAGTAATTAAGGCAAGAGGAACAAAGTAAATAACAAATTAATTACTACTAAGCATAAGAAACGATAAGACTAAGTTGAATTACGTCCTAGGGTGCTAAAATGCAAAAACGTGAAAATCCGGGCTAATCCCGAGCTTCAAAAATTGAAAATTATGCAATAGAAGGCCTACGGGTACAAAAGTAATTTTCCTACGTTCTAAACGACTAAAAATAATTTTAGGAAAAAGCTGGGTATTTTTTCGACTTTTAAATTATTTACTATGAATTAATTACTAATTTAATCTAATTAATTAATAAAAAAAAATACTAAGCTGTTTTATGAAAATCTTAGAAAATTACTAAAAATACTATGGATAATACTCGTTGTAAGAAAAATATAAAAATACCCTCCTGCTTTTTGAAATAAGCTATTAAAAAGCTGAATAAGCTGCTAGCTTAAAAACTGACTTTGTGTTTAAAGGATTAATATTGCAAGGTATAACTTGAAAAAGACCCTAGGGCAGTTGGTGATGAGTGTGTGCGGTGAGCTGGGTGGCCAGGGTTCGAATCCCAGCAATGCTATTTTTTTGAAAACTTTTTTTTTCTTTAACAGCTTAATTATAAGACCAATGCAAAGATTTTTTGTGAAAACTTTTTATCTAAACTTTTGAAATAAGCAGTTTAAGACTGCTTATTTCCACAGCTTGTGAAAGAAGCCAAAACAAGCAGCACCCTTGACAGATTATGAACACAAGAATCAATCAATGGACATAGAATAAGCACTTCATGAATCAGAAATAAACCAACATGTATCTTACTGAATTCTAATGAGCTGAAATCAAGAGACTGGGCAAAATAAAAGGGAAAATAAGCTGTTATAGGATTTTAGCTAAACTAATGGGGACTAAGCAAACTAGGCACTACAATAGGGAATAAATAAGCTATCATAAACAATCAATAAGCTAAACTAATGGATCTACTAAAAGGCAGTTATAGTAAACCTAAATAAGCTAAGAATGTTTGGGCTTAAAAATAAGCTACCTAACAGACACTACAAAAGCTAAAAAGCAAACACAGATAATCTTGGCACTACAAGCTACCTATAAACTGATTTTTAGCTAATATTGAACTAAAACAAACTAGAAAAAGGAGCATGCAATTGGCTATTATGGAAACTTATGGTTCTGAGGTCAGTTAAAGGATGCAAGGGGGAACAGTTTACAGGCAAAAATAAGCTAGAAAAAACTTAAACCTATTGGAACAAAGCTAAGGCAAATAGAGATTATCAAGCAAATATTCATAAAAATAAGTTGTTGAAATTTTTTGATAGCTAAATAAACTTGTACAAACTCCTAAAGAAGACTGCGGACCTGCTGCACAACCTGTAGGACATAATTTTTTTTTTTTATTTTTTTTAAATCTAACCAAACTTTATAAAACTTGCTAAAACAGATTGTACTTTGTAAAAACTAACTAAAGGCTTAAAAAATAGTTTGACTATGCAAGTCAAGATAGGTAAACTGCTTTTTTAGAACCTCAAATAAGCTAAACCCAAACACCCCTTTAAGGGTATAAGAACTGTTTTTACACTACCTTAACATCTAAAACTAATTTAAATTAAATACTAACTAACTAGGGGGATTAACTATGCTGAATTGGGTTACAAACAACAAGAGTTGACTGGGTTTGACCCAAGTTGACTTTTGTTGACTTTCTAAAAGAACAAGAAAACTTGAATTTAAAAGAGACTTTTAAGGAAATTTTGCAAGAAATTGTTACAAACTGAATTAGAATTGCATAATTTAAATTAAATAGGAAATTAAAACTTAAAATTAAATTTTCATTAATTAAAAAAAAAGAGTACAAGACAGTGAAAGACTTAAAAATAAAGCGATTAGAAAAAATAGTTTGCTAGTGCCTTCAAACGCTTACAATGAGGTTCTATTTATACTACAACTTCTATCTAGGGTCTTGGGGTCTTCAATTGCTTCTTCTTGTGCTTGTTATGTGAGATGAAAGAGCTTTGGAGAGCTTAGTGCTTCTTTGAGAATCATCTCAGCCATTAAAATGGACTTGGGAACCAAGGAGTAGATCACAGTCGTCAATTATAATAGCACCAATGGTGTCATTTAGGATTGCCAACATGGCAAGTGAGTCCATGTGGGTGTGGGGGATGTCTGGCTTGGGAATCAGTGGGTTGAGAGGGATGTTTAGGGAAGAAGACAAAGGGCAGTGGGGAGATGAATTTTGGCGGGCAATTTGGTGAGTTTTATTTTTGCTTCTGGGTTGGGGAATTGAAGGGGAAGAAGGGTCAGGAATAAGAAAGGGAAGGTTCAAGGGTAGTTGAAGGGGGTAAAAAAAGGATTAAAGGTTTAAGTGTTTATTAAAAAGGTAAAAGTAAAAAATGTTTTTGTGTTTTTGGTTTAAAAACTTTTTTTTAGAGAGATAAATATTTTTAATTAAAAATTGGTTTTAATAAAAATAACTGATGTAAATAAAAATAAGGTTTAGAAGGGTAAAAATCAGAACTTGGATTTTTGGGTTTAGGGGCAATTTGGTAATTTAAGGTTTCGGGTTTAGGGGTAAAATGATGAATTGGGTTAAGTTAGGGTTTTGAGTCTGATTCCCAAGCTCACTCCCAAAAATCTATCTCGGGCTTTGAAAATGTAGAAAATCCGCTTCCGGCTCCATCTGCAAAGCACGTTTTCCATTCCGAGCTCATTTCTGTCCGTTTTTTCCCTGTTTTCGATCCTTTGTACCTGAAACACATAAAAACACACTCCAAGGATACCTGCAGTATAATTGGTTATATTTCAATGTCTTTAGACATTTTTGTGGGTTTTTAGGTCTTAAAATGATGAGTAAAAGGCTACTCATCAGTTGCTAAGTTGAGTCATATCCTTTGTATACAGTTTTGGGACGATTGGGACGCATGGGTTAAAGTAGTATTTTATAGAGTAACGGTAAGGAATGTTAAATTCAATTTCCCTTTATATACGTAATTAAGTAGTCCAAGTATTTTGATCTTTTAAATTCGGATCAATTATTGTTAGTGAAGTAAAAACTCAAGTGTAGGGATGCTCTTATATATCCCTTTATTTTGATGTTATCTTAGAGGATGGTAGAGTAAAAATGTATGAAAAAAAATCGAAAAAAAAGAAGTAATGAAAGGATCAAGAACACCAAGAGTACCCCGTTTCGACTTTTTATTCACTACGAGAAATTTAAACTTGAACGTAAATAAATAACATGCTTGATTATCAAAACATGGCATCATGGAACGGGATTCACACAAAATGGGTGTCTCCGGGGAATTGTAATCGTCATCCACTTTTTGATACTCTCAAACCAAGCTTAAACTTATTGTGCAAACGTTTTTGTAAAATGCTAACACTACTTATATCAATAATCTATGTAAGTCGAGACTTAACTTTTTACTCCCGAAATTTATAAAATTTAAGTGAGTGCTCATTTTCAAAAGTTTGACTATTAAAATCGACATTTGTTATGGTTGTTATCCACTTAACTAAAGTACTAACTCACCGGAAACGACGAAAGTCTAAGGATCGAAAGGGCCTTTTCCATGTAGCGGCTTTCTTCTCGGCACATCCCAAAACATCAGTTTTAAGTGACCAGGCTTTTGACACCTCACAAAGAATAGTTGATAGGTCACTAGTTTTACAACACAAACTTACAAGAAAGAGATAGAGGCGATTGAACAAGATCCAAACACACACACACGTAAATATATGACCGGTTATGCGTAGATGTGAGTGAAAGAGAATAACTTGAACAACCAACCTTCAAATGAAGGTTTACATGAAGTATTTAAAGGAGGAAAGCTAGGGCAACACTCCTAGTTTCCATCCTTTCCTTAATGGACTAAGGCCTAGGCTTATGGGCCTTCTACATAAGCCTAAGGCTAATTGCAAACATAAAGGCCATAATAAAGCTAACTATTACATATTAATTACTAACACTTGATTATGGTTTAGGAGTGATTCCAACAATCTCCCACTCAAGTGTTGGTGATGAACGGTGAAGGCGTTGATGTAATAGTAGCATTGACGTCTTCTGACATTCTTCTTTCTTGTGAGAAGAATTGCCTTGATTCGAACAATCTCCCGAGTGTAGGGAAATTGTTTTCTTTAAGCGGTTCTGCTTTGACGTCATCTTAAATCTTTCTTCTTTGATCATTGTTCTTTGTGATGAAGGTGATAGTATGTTGTAGTCTGCATCAAGTCTGCCTCAGGTCAGCTTCGCTGCTCCAGTGTCTCCATGTCATTCTTCAACATGCTCACACGCTCTTTGACGTTGGAATTCAGTACTGATGAAGTTCTTTAAGTCTTTAAACTTTGTAGATTCTTTGATTTGATGAAGAATCATTCTGACTGTTGTGTTGCTTTAGAATAGAACTTCCATTAGTGATGATGTTGGCGTGAGCATGAGAAGAATCTGCACGATCATTCCGCTCCAGAGCTTCCATAAGAAGAAAACATTAAAACGGTTAGTAATAAGCGGATTCCGGCACTTACAAGTTTGAATTTCGAGAGTGTTAACAGCATAGTGTGAAAACACAACTCTAATTCTCACAAAGGCCGTTCCTGAACTGGAGTCCCACAAGTGAGATAACGCGATGTACCGAAGTACATCTACAGTTCAGATGAGTCGCTGAGGTACACCGAAGCATCACCTCACGACTGTAGACCGTTTGAGACACACTCCGCGTAATCCAAGGGGAGTTACCGAAGTGACCTGCTGTCAGGGCTGTTTGATGTTGACCCTGGCAGGAGTTTCCATTCAATCACTGAGGATCACAATTGTGAACCTCTCATAAATGTTCTCGACAGATTGCTAAGATCTGTGAAGGACTCGATATGAACCACTGATGATATTATTTGGTGATCAACAAGTGATGAAATGTCAAGTGTTCCTAAGAGATCTTTTGATGAATCTCGTGGCTCTAGACTCAATAGTGCGTTTTGGTTTTCCTGAGCGGAGACTAGGGAGAGGGTCTCCTTCTTCAATATCAGCGATCTCTAAGAGAAAGCCGATAGATTATGTAGGGTTCCCTGTGAGAATGAAACAAGCTTCTGTTGAGAGAAACTTGAGTGGCTAAGAAGGTTTAGTGCATGCGTCACTGGGTCCATGACGACTTTTAATCTTCAATACCGGTGTCATCAAGTGACAACCAGTAGCATATGAATTGAACCCGGTGACTTCCCTAAGTTGAATAATCTGGAGGGCTATTTGTTTTCACCCTTTACTTAGCATTTCTTTTTGATTCTTCAACTCCTTCTTTCTCCGATTCTCATTTTCTCCTTTTTATAATCATACCTAAGGACTTCTAAATTCTAACTATTTGTGGTGTCCTTGGGTAGATCCCTCCGGCTCTGGCGGATCATAGGACGGTTATTCCTAACCTTAGTCACCTTATAACTCCATGACTAACCTATGTTGCCATAAAACCATTTTGTACCACTGAAAATAAAATCTCTCACAGTGTTTATTAATGAAAACATTTTAGTACCACTGTAGAGATAGAATTTTGCATAAATACTCCCCCTCCACATGTGCTTAAGAGTTTTAACGGTAATTTGCACAGTGAGGAAAGAGCACACACTTTTGAATTGATCAACTCAAGATAGACAATCCCCCGCGAGACACGGTTATGTTGCATAGTTAAAGAGTTACATTGTCAGCTTTTAGGTGACAACTAGCTCTAATAACTATCTTGAAGGTGTAGACAAACCTCGAAAGGTTGTCAAACCCGTTAGAGTTCATGTCTACCAAGAGTTTCTCGAATGGTACATTCTACTCGAACAAGTCCTTTGCGAGACACGTTTACATCACTAGCGAACTAGCTTGAAATTATTACCCGTCCTGGAAAAGTCTTTTCGAGTTACTAACGGTTAAGTATCGTCAATTCGTTGGTTAAGTCTGAAGCACACAGATTCATTTGCATTTTACACAACATATTTCTTATCACACATTTTCTCCCCCTCATAAATGGCATATTAAAATGTTATTTTTGAAACGTTTGAGAATAAATATGACCATTTCGAGTGTTGCGGGAAGAGTGACACAAAGAACATATTGGTGAACAAAGTTTCAAATACTCCCCCTCAACAAGTGATATATAAACGGTTGAGGTTTTGAAAATCATAAGGGGAAGTACTTGTTCTTTTGAGCAAAACCTTGAATAATGAAAGGTTTGATAGGTTTTACTCAAAAGTAAGAAGCTTTCGCTCCTTTTATAAGGATTGTGGCACTGAAGCGTACCACAGGGTCCTTTCTTGACAAGTACGGGTTGTACACTGATATGCGTGCGCAGGCCATTGACATATATAATCACACATCCAAATTTATAATGAAAGAAACAGTTCAAGGGGTACCAGGGAGTCCAGTGATGTTTCCAGGAGTGTGAACTGGGCGTTGAAAGCCGGTAATGTTCATCCTGGGTCGACCACCAACAAAGCTCTCCAATCGTCTGAACTGATCCCGTCGAAACAACCTTTCATCAATCATTCTGATGATCCTTCTCACATCTCTTCTATCCTGAGAATTTCATCGCTTAGGAGATCCAATCTTGTCACGTATGTCCTTCAACCGATAAGCCAATCCGTCCCTAACCATCTTCAAGGTGTGATCCCCGAACTTGTGAAGTTCACTACACGCCATTAAGCAATTTCGTTGAAGTTCACTGCGGTAAACGACGCCGAAAGGTGTGCTGATGAGCGTATATTGTGGAAGTCGGTTGATATAGGGAAGATCAAGCTGAGGTGGAGTGAAGTTGACACGGGTCTGATATGATTCAACTGCGAGCTGAAGATCTTCTACACGTTCCTTGATGACTATGCGTCTGATGAAGATGAGCAGTGACTTGATGAACTCACGTTGTACTTCGGTTGAAAATTGCCTCATGCGACCCTGTACTTTGGCAAGGTACATGTCTTCAATGTCGTTGATAGACAAATTCTCAAAGTCAGCTTCAGAGAATGCATAATCTTTTTCATCTTGTCGTTTGACCACGATATTCTTTAGGAAAGTGTAGTCCCACTTAGACGAAAGAACAACATGTTTGATGGCCACGATATCCTTAGTACTGAACACTGCATGTTGAGACTTCTGAACCTGGCAGCTTCTGTAGTAGATTCGTCGGCGTTCAGGCCAATGATGAATCCCGTACAGTGCATCTCGGTCGTATGCTTCCACTTTGTCGGAGAACAAGTGATTGGCACGTTCCTCGATGGCTATGCAGTTCGAGTATATAGCTGCTGGGAATGGAAGTGTCAACGATGTAGCGTATTTCCTTGAACCATCGCCACCGTGTAGAAGAAATTCCAGGTCTTTGTTGAAGAAATATCTGAATGGAATCCTAGGTTCATTTGGTTGGCCAATTGTTGGTAGAGGTTTGGTCCAGTCGGTGTAATATGGAGGGTTATCCCGTTTGGTGAAGTCGATGTTTGCTTCTGGGTTGAGCCAATCCATGTTGTTAGACATAGCTCGAGCAATGTTATCAAGGTGATATTCGACCTCGAGGGCATTTCCGAGCTGTCTTTTAACAGTTGAAATGCTTCATTCTTGATTCGCTTCAACTCGGATTTCGTCATCTTCTTCACATGGAACTTTTCTTGCAGTATCTTTGCATGCTCCAATGTATTACCGTCTACCAGATCTTGACCTTCTTCAGGGTAGGGAGTTTGGTTGACAAGTGTAGCAAACCATTCAAATTCCTCTGTTTTATCGTCATCTAGCCATGATACGACGTCAGTCTGAGGCGTCTTCTTCTTCTTCTTTTTCGAAGGCCTAGATGATGATTCTGGTTTCTGAACTTGTTTGGGAGAGGTGGGTTGTTGAAGGGGCTCAAGGACTTCCTCATCGTCACCACCTGTATACTCAAAGTGGTCACCGGTTTTCTGAGTCTGGGGCGGTAACTCAGAATCCTGAGGTTTATCAGTAGAAGAGCGAGGAGGGGACCTTTGTTGAGCAGGAGTTCTTTGGAGAGGAGGTGGTATAGAAGATGATTCACCAGACTTCTTCTGTCGTTTAGCTTCATCATTCGTATCCTGATCCTTATCTTCATCGTCTCTAGGACGTTTAGGCCTTTCTGCTTCGAATCTACATGCTTCTTTGAGTTGGTAGTCCAGCAATGCTTGAAACAGCTTTTCTTCATCAGAAGTAAATGTCCCAGATCGTTTAGACATTTGTGTGACAAGCTTGGCCACTGATGAGCGTCTAAATACTCATCATTTTTGTATAATCTAAACTGCAAAATCATCTGAAAACACTCAGAAACACATCAAAATGATCAAAATATCACAAATCAGTGTTTTATGTGTTTTAAAATATCAAAATCAGATGAAAAATGTATCAAGATTGCAAGATTGGCAGTTTTAGTCCCCCAAGTTTTAAAAGTTGTCAAATCTAGTCCCTGGAATTAAAAAAAATGTGGAATTTTATCATTCAAGGTCCCTGAAGTATTCTAAGTTGTTTAAAATGATCCTTGAATGATTCTTTGGTCAATAAGCAAGTTTAGTCCTTCAAGTTTGGAAAAATTGCAAATCTAGTCCTTGTTATTAATATTAAACCAAACGGACTTCCTTTGTATTTTGTCCCCATCCAAAACCAAAAAGAACCCTGCCATATACCACTTGACCTCCTGTCATTACCCTTTTGACCTCCCCGTGTTATTAAGCCAACGGTCATATAAGTCAAACCCAGCCCCTGTAACACCAAAACCAGAAACCATGGTGGTTTCCATGATTTGCTCCATCCCCCCTCCTTACCTTGTCCCCCTCCACCTCCACTAACACCAAAAATCTTTAATTGACTCAAACCCACTCCATTTATTGATCAAACCTGCTCAAAGAAGAAATTGGCGCCAAAGCTACAAGTGGATGGTTTTGATGCATTTCAATGATCCAATGGCTCAGATATGGTGGGAAAGATTCAGAGGTCAAGATTGAGTGATAAAAGTCTATAAAGAGGGTGAGAGATGCAATGTATCCAAGTATCTAGTGTAACTTTAATTTTTTTCAATGTCGTTTTTATCATTTTAAGAATTCTAGTGTAATTTTAAAGCTTTCAAGCAATGTTCTAGCTATTTCAGTGTATTATTAAACTTTTTCAATTATCAAATTCAAGGTTTAATCACATTTCAAGTTTATGCAAAATTTCATATGATTCGAATGTTGTTGTTGGTTGTTTGTATGGACTAAAATAGATCACATAGGTTCCTAGATAGCTTTTAAAAGCTATTAGATATCCTAAAATTCAGTTTAGAAGCAAAAGTCAAAAATCACCAAAAATACAAATTAAATAGTTTAAAATTCAAAAATCAGTTGGAAATGGTGTATACAGCTGGAGCAGGGTAAATTTTGGATGGCCTTGGGTTAGTGGCTTAGTGGTAAGCCTATAGGAGTGATCTTGGCCTTTGGTTCTCAGTTTTCAGTTGGATAGCTATTTGTAAGCACTTTGATCCATTTTGGCATTTTACTGTACAAGTGTTCATTAGTTTTAATCTCTGTGTTTTCATATTTACTAGTTTTAGTTAAGTGTATTTAAAGATTAAAATCAGTTGTTTGTTCTTTTAAATTAGTAGTTGCTAAAATCTCATTTTGACAGTTAAATTAGTATAATCATCTTTCTTGTGTTTCATGTTGTTAGTATTGTTGTTTCATGTTTACTTAGTCTTATTTAATGATTATATAAGGTCTGCAATCAGTTTCATGGTTTAAATCTGTGTTTTGCTCTGAAAATCACCAAATCAGGCTTATAAAGGTTTGTTTGGTTTAACTTGTTCAACTGTGTTAGAGGTTGTTTGACTGACTTCTTGTTATTGTTTTATATCACACTTGGTTCTAATAACTCAAGCAAGTCATAAAAATCAGTCCTTGTTTCATCCATAGTCGAAATCACCTTGGATCACACCTAGATAGTTCACTGTAGGATTTTTGAATACAAATCCAATAAAAGTAGCTTAGAATCTGTTAACCTAACTTCAATCAGTTTTAATATAGCTTAGTATAACATAATCAGTAAGTAGAATTGATTCAAAGTTCACATTAGTCAACTTATCCGTGATTCTGCTGAATTACTTTTGAATCTGCTGAAGTGTTATTTACTGATTCTGCTGATTCATTATTTTGGCTTCTGCTGATATGCTTCTGCTGATCTGTTTGAAGTTTGCTGAATTAGTTTTTGATTCTACTGATGTAGAATTTAGATTCCGCCGAGTTGTTTGTTGTTGCTAAATTTTGTTTCATTCCTGCTGAATTAGAATTTTAGATTCTGCTGAATCTATTGATTCTGCTGAATTGATCATTGAAGTTTAATAGTCTGTTTCTTTTCATTCTTTAGCTTAATTCAGTATGCTTGAGTTGTCCTCAGCTTAAATTTTTAATCCAAATCCTTTACCGATCACTATCCTTAGTGATCATTCTATCATCTGAATTAGTGTTTACACACCATTGAGTCTCCGTGGGACTTAACGACCCGGGAATTCACTATATTCTCCAGGACTTCATTGTATTTGTGTTTTAAGCAGTTTTAAGCTTCTTACGGTCTGCCATTCACAAGTGGCCGGCTTGTGTGAGGTAGCTTGACTGTTTTCACCACAGATCAAATTTTGGCGCCGCTGCCGGGGAGGCTTTAGCGTGTGTTTAGCCATTTTCAGACCCATTCTTGCACATAACCCATCATTTGTAAAAAGTTTTTTGTAAAGTTATAAGAAAATCAAAAAGTTCATTAACACTTTTCCTAAAGTGTTAAAAACACCAAAAAAAAAATATAAAACAACAAAACAATCGGAACGTTTTCTATTTCGTATTCTCTTTTAAGGTGATTCTTAAAGAGATACGATTTGGTTAAACGAGACGATACCAAAAATATTGTCCAAAAGTTTTTGAACCCATCTGCACAAATCTTACCTACGTCTTTTCAGTGGTACTTTATCTATACATAAAAATCAATCCCCCACATAAAAATCAACCACCGCAAATCAAGGCAGTGCACTACCTAACTGGGGGTGCGACCATAATAAGTTCCCGAACATCAGATTTAAAACTTGCCTTTGTGTCACTTGTGATTTGGTGTACCTTTTTCAAAGAAGCCATTTCATTTGTGATTATTGGTTAAGTTCACTTGTGTTTTGCCTCATTTTTTTTTGAAATTGATTTTTATACATAGTGCATGTGCACTCGTTCTTCCAGTTCTACAAGTCCACTTTCTGAACTTGGAAACATTCCTCGTAGACGTAGAGGACGTTCAGCTCCTTCAGCCGTGACTGAGGAACGTCTACCACCACCACCTCCTGTCGAAATGGCAGAAGACAAAACCATGAATGAGCTTCTCCAAGCACCCATCGAGGGTTACGGAGATGCCATTGTTGTCCCAGCCATCGTGGCTGACACTTTCGAGCTCAAAACCGGGTTGCTTAATCTAGTAACCCAAAGCCAATTCTATGGTTTTGAGCGGGATGATCCTCATGCACACATTCGATGGTTTAACAAGATTGCATCTACCATCAAGTACAAGAATGTCCCACATGAAGCTATCAAGCTTCTTCTGTTCCCATTTTCTCTAGAGGGACAAGCCCGGAATTGGCTTGAGAAACAACACCCTCGTTCTATTGAGACATGGGAAGATCTTGTCACCAAGTTCGTTAACGAGTTCTATCCTCCATCCCGAACCACAAGTCTTAAGAATGAGATAATGAAATTTTCTCAGAGATTTGATGAATCATTCGGGGAGGCATGGGATCGTTACAAAGAGTTGCTTCGCAAGTGTCCGCATCACGGTTTTACCGAGTTGATGCAAATGGATACTTTCTACAATGGTCTCAATCAGGCCAATCAAGACTCTTTGAATGCCTCCGCTGGAGGTAATTTCCTGAGCAAGACCACGAAAGAGGCCTTGCAAATCATTGAGAACAAATCTCAAGTCCATCCTTTCAGAGCAAAGACATATCAGTCTCATGCTGGACCCTCTTCTTCTTCATCCCCCGTGAGTACATCTAGCACCGATGCTAAGATTGACAAACTCACAGACATTGTTCAGGCTTTGGTTCTGGCTAACCAGAAGAAAGTGACCTTCACTCAGACACCAACACATGCTGAAATGAAGAAAGTTGAGAGTTGTGTCACTTGTGGTGGTCCTCATGCTTACTACAATTGTACTGCCACCGATGGTAGTCCTTTTGAAGCCAATGCTCTAGCCGGTAGTTCACAGCAAGGAGGTAATCAATACCGTCCTCAAAATGAACCACACTACCGTGCTAACACTAATCAGGCACCACCCGGTTTCAACCAGAATCATAACATGCACAACCGGAATCAGAACCAACCAAGAATGAACCAAGGTTATCAAAACCATGGTAATTTCTATCCTGGACCCAATCAGGGTTTCCAACATCAAGGAAACCCCAATCAAAACAATTTCAATCGAGGGAATCAATTTCATGGGAATATGAATCCTAATCAAGGGAATTTTGGCTATAATCAAAACATACGGCCTCAAATTGTCCTTCCAGCTCCTCCCGTCATTACTCCTCCAGGACCATCATCTGATGAGTTACTGAAGCAGTTCATGAAATCCCAAGATGAAATGAACAGGTTGTTGGTCAGTCAGATTGCTGATCTTAAGAAGTCTTTAAATGATCAACCCTCGGGCTCAGGAAAACTTCCGAGCAACACGATCGCTAACCCGAGGGGCGATGCAAAGGCGATCACAACCAGAAGTGGTGTTTCATATGATGGACCTGCTGTTCCTACTACTTCTTCTTCTTCTTCTCTCCCTAAGGTAGTGGAAAGTGAACCTCCAACACACAATGGACCTACGACTCCAATGCCCCCTCCTCCTGTGGCAATGAGTCAAGTTACCAAGGAAACAACAGACAAGGTGCATTATTCTAGCCCACGAAGTACCGCACACGTCCAACCTTCGGTAGTCCAACCTCAAATGGTCCAGAAACCCAAGTCTAATCAAGGAGTTGTTTTTGAACCTCCTGTAGCTCCTGTTGAGAATCAGAAATCCAAATCTTCTATTCCTTACCCATCACGTTTGAATGAGCAAAAGCTCCGTGAGAAAGCTAGTCATCAAATGGATAAATTTTTCCAAATTTTCCAAGAATTACACTTTGACATAAGCTTTGCGGATGCTATCATGTTGATGCCCAAGTTCGCATCGACTCTCAAGCACATGTTAAGCAATAAGGAAAAGCTGTTTGAAATGGCTAAAACTCCTCTTAACGAGAACTGCTCAGCAGTTATTCTGAAGAAGCTTCCAGAAAAGCTTGGAGATCCTGGGAAATTTCTCTTACCTTGTGTATTCCCAGGAATGGTTGAATGCTTTGCCCTAGCAGATCTTGGTGCAAGCATCAATCTTATGCCTTATTCAGTGTGGAAGAAACTTTCTCTTCCGGAACTTACTCCTACATGCATGACTCTCGAGCTTGCAGATCGTTCCATATCCCGTCCTCTTGGCATTGCCGAGGACGTATTTGTGAAAGTAGGAAAGTTCCATTTTCCAGCTGACTTAGTGGTTGTTGATTTTGATGCCGATCATCGGGTTCCTCTCATTGTTGGTCGAGGATTCCTGAGAACGGGTCGTGCTCTCATTGATGTATTTGAGCAAGAAATCACATTGCGTGTTGGTAATGAAGCTGTCACCTTCAACCTTGACCAAACTTCGAGGTACTCCGCAAATTATGATTCTGAATCAGTTAACCGAATAGATATCATTGATGTTGCTTCTGACGAGTACTCTCAAGAAGTTCTTGGTTAATCTCATAATTCTGTGAGTGGGGATTCCACCACATCTTCTCAGCCTATCATAGCCAATTCTACTCCTTCTCTCACTCCGTTTGAGGGAAGCGACTTCATCTTAGATGAGATTGAAGCATACTTGGCTAGTGATTCTGTTCCTTGGGAAATTGATCACGCTCCAATTGATATTGAGGGGGACATACTTCTTATGGAGAAGTTGCTCAATGATGATCCATCATCAACCCCTCACCCTAGTGATTCAATCCCAGATGAGATTAATCAAAATGAGATTAATCTGGAGGGAGATATTCTTCTTGAGAAATTGTTAAATCTGGACACTTCTCCTCCTCTCCCTCCCATCAAACTTCATAACAAGGAAGTTAAGTCAGTCGAGAAAACTGAAGAATTTCCTGAGGTTGAGCTTAAGGACTTACCTCCTCATCTCGAGTATGCATTTCTAGAAGGTGATGATAAATTACCCGTCATTATTGCTCGAGATTTGAGTAAAGATGAAAAAGCTGCTCTCGTAAAAATCTTGAAGTCACACAAGCAAGCAATTGCTTGGAAACTCTCCGACATCAAAGGTATAAACCCTGAGTTTTGTACTCATAAAATCTTGATGGAGGATGACTTTAAACTAGCAGTTCAACATCAGAGACGAGTAAATCCAAAAATCCATGATGTTATCAAACAAGAGGTTATCAAACTTCTTGATGCCGGATTGATTTACCCGATCTCAGACAGTCCTTGGGTCAGCCCAATTCATTGTGTTCTGAAAAAGGGTGGCATTACTGTTGTCACAAATGAAGATAACGAGTTAATTCCAACTCGATTGGTTACGGGATGGCGTGTTTGCATTGACTATCGTAAGTTGAATGACGCCACCCGTAAAGACCATTTTCCTCTACCCTTTATGGACCAGATGCTTGAGAGATTAGCAGGGAATGAGTACTATTGCTTCCTTGATGGTTTCTCGGGTTACTTTCAGATCCCTATTGATCCACAGGATCAAGAGAAGACCACATTCACTTGCCCATACGGAACTTTTGCCTACAAACGTATGCCTTTTGGCTTATGTAATGCTCCTGGCACGTTCCAACGATGTATGATGGCCATTTTCCACGACATGATCGGGGAAACAATGGAAGTGTTTATGGATGACTTCTCGGTCATTGGGGATTCTTTTCAATCATGTCTCTCCCATTTAGATAAAATGCTTCAAAGGTGTGAAGACACCAATCTTTGTCTAAACTGGGAGAAGAGCCACTTTATGGTCAAAGAAGGCATAGTCCTTGGCCATAAGATTTCAAAGAACGGGATTGAGGTTGATAGAGCAAAAGTTGATGTTATTGCTAAATTACCTCATCCTACTACTGTCAAAGGTATTAGGAGTTTTTTAGGTCATGCCGGTTTCTATCGTAGATTCATTCAAGATTTTTCTAAAATCGCCCGGCCTATGACCCATCTTCTTGAAAAGGATGCTCCTTTTATCTTCTCACCCGCGTGCATAGAAGCTTTTGAAACATTGAAGAAAAAGCTTACTGAAGCACCCATTCTCGTTGCTCCCGACTGGGACTTGCCTTTTGAGCTCATGTGCGATGCAAGTGATTTTGCTATCGGTGCGGTCCTAGGGCAACGTAGAAACAAGCATTTTCAGCCTATTCACTACGCAAGCAAAACTATGACTGAAGCTCAAACTCATTACACCACCACAGAAAAAGAGCTATTAGCCGTGGTGTATGCATTTGAGAAGTTTCGGCCGTACTTAATCTTGACCAAATGCGTAGTGTATACGGATCACTCGGCTCTTAAATATCTCTTTGCAAAACAAGATGCAAAGCCGAGATTACTTCTTTGGATTCTCCTCCTCCAAGAATTTGATATCATTATACGTGATAAAAAAGGAGCTGAGAATCTAGCTGCTGATCATCTGTCCAGATTAGAAAACCCTCACCAAGATGTTTTCGAGAAAAAGGAAATAAATGAAACATTTCCTCTCGAGACACTCAATGCGGTTTCTTTTCGTGGAAATTCTACCACCCCATGGTTTGCTGACTTCGCAAATTACCATGCGGGTAACTTCATTGTGAAAGGAATGTCGACCCAACAGAAGAACAAATTCTTCAAAGATGTTAAACATTATTTCTGGGACGACCCTTTCTTGTTCAAAATCTGTGCGGATCAAGTCATCCGACGGTGTGTTTATGGACAGGAAGCTATTGACATTCTCACAGCTTGCCATGCTGGACCCACCGGGGGCCATCATAATCCAAACTACACCGCCAAAAAGGTGTTTGATTCCGGGTTTTATTGGCCCACAATCTATAAGGATGCCCACGAATTTGTCAAAGCCTGTGACGCTTGTCAACGTCATGGAAATATATCTCAAAGGAATGAAATGCCACAAAATGCCATTCAAGTTTGTGAGATATTTGACATATGGGGTATTGATTTTATGGGGCCATTTCCTTCGTCTCGTGGTAACAAGTACATACTCGTGGCTGTTGACTATTTGTCAAAATGGGTTGAAGCAAAAGCTTTACCCACCAATGATGCCCGAGTTGTTGTGAAATTTTTGAAATCTCTTTTTGCCAGGTTTGGAACTCCGAGAGCGATAATCAGTGATCGTGGTACACATTTTTGTAATGACCAACTTGAAAGAGTCATGCAAAAGTATGGTGTTACCCATCGTCTCTCTACTGCATACCACCCCCAAACAAGTGGGCAGGTGGAAGTCTCCAACCGTGGTATTAAAAGGATTCTGGAAAGGACAGTAGGCGAAAATCGTGCATCCTGGTCGGATAAGCTTGATGACGCACTCTGGGCCTTCCGTACAGCTTACAAAACACCCATCGGGTGTACTCCATACAAGCTAGTGTACGGAAAAGCATGTCATCTTCCGATTAAGCTAGAGCACAAGGCATACTGGGCCTTAAAGCATGCAAACTTCGAGATACAGACAGCTGGTGATCATAGAAAAGTTCAAATGAATGAACTAAATGAACTTCGTGATCAAGCTTATGAGAACTCTTTGATCTACAAGCAAAAGACAAAGAAGATTCATGACTCAAAAATCAAGAACCGCGTTTTCAACGTTGGTGATCGAGTCCTTCTTTTCAACTCAAGATTGAAGATTTTCTCGGGAAAGCTCAAGTCCCGTTGGTCTGGTCCATTGACTATTGCTAAGGTTTATCCTTATGGTACCGTTGAGTTATCTCAGCCCGATGGTCCTAATTTTAAAGTGAATGGTCATCGAGTGAAGCATTATTTTGGAGAGGACATTCCCCCTGTGGTTGTCCCGGATTTACAAACATTCCCCATGAACCAATGAATGCGGGGATCGAGTCAAGCTAGTGACTCGGTAATCAAAAACATTAGCACACACCATATGGGTTTTCACCCATATTTCTGTCTTCTTACCCTCTTTCTACCACCCTAGTGTGGGGGAGTTTCCCCACACTGTTGTATATAAAATCATGTAAAAAAAAAAAAAAAAAAAAAAAAAAAAAAAAAAAAAAAAAAAAATCTTCTTCTAAATAATGGCCGTAGTATTTCCCTTTCACGTTCTTTGTTTCGGCATAACCGCCGGTACTTTGAATATTGAGGGCAATATTCATTTCTAAGTGTGGGGGGGAATTCTCACGAATTTCATATATTATCTACTCAATTCCCCCGTTTTTGGCCTAAAATTTTTTTTGGAGTAAGTGTTTCACACTTACTCATTTGGTTATCAGTCCGCCATGTCTGTAAGACAAAAGGATTGGCTAATCCAGGAGCAAACGGCTCTTGGTAAAGATTTCTCAAATCCGTTTATATGGCTTGCAATTTGCCCAAAATTGTATGGTTCTCAACTCACCATATCCTAAAAAGTGAAGAGTTGGCTAGTCCAGAAGGGTACGACTTCTGGTAAAGACACATCAAATCCGTTATATGGTTTATGATTTGCCAATAAATCATTAGGTTATCTTTGTACCAAGGTTCTTACTTGAATCAAAACAATTGGCTACTCCAGAAGTGATGGCTTTTGGTAAAGAGTTTTTCAAATCCATCAAGTTTTCTCAAATCATTGCTAGGGACTAGCAATATCTCAGTGTGGGGGATTGATGAGCGTCTAAATACTCATCATTTTTGTATAATCTAAACTGCAAAATCATCTGAAAACACTCAGAAACACATCAAAATGATCAAAATATCACAAATCAGTGTTTTATGTGTTTTAAAATATCAAAATCAGATGAAAAATGTATCAAGATTGCAAGATTGGCAGTTTTAGTCCCCCAAGTTTTAAAAGTTGTCAAATCTAGTCCCTGGAATTAAAAAAAATGTGGAATTTTATCATTCAAGGTCCCTGAAGTATTCTAAGTTGTTTAAAATGATCCTTGAATGATTCTTTGGTCAATAAGCAAGTTTAGTCCTTCAAGTTTGGAAAAATTGCAAATCTAGTCCTTGTTATTAATATTAAACCAAACGGACTTCCTTTGTATTTTGTCCCCATCCAAAACCAAAAAGAACCCTGCCATATACCACTTGACCTCCTGTCATTACCCTTTTGACCTCCCCGTGTTATTAAGCCAACGGTCATATAAGTCAAACCCAGCCCCTGTAACACCAAAACCAGAAACCATGGTGGTTTCCATGATTTGCTCCATCCCCCCTCCTTACCTTGTCCCCCTCCACCTCCACTAACACCAAAAATCTTTAATTGACTCAAACCCACTCCATTTATTGATCAAACCTGCTCAAAGAAGAAATTGGCGCCAAAGCTACAAGTGGATGGTTTTGATGCATTTCAATGATCCAATGGCTCAGATATGGTGGGAAAGATTCAGAGGTCAAGATTGAGTGATAAAAGTCTATAAAGAGGGTGAGAGATGCAATGTATCCAAGTATCTAGTGTAACTTTAATTTTTTTCAATGTCGTTTTTATCATTTTAAGAATTCTAGTGTAATTTTAAAGCTTTCAAGCAATGTTCTAGCTATTTCAGTGTATTATTAAACTTTTTCAATTATCAAATTCAAGGTTTAATCACATTTCAAGTTTATGCAAAATTTCATATGATTCGAATGTTGTTGTTGGTTGTTTGTATGGACTAAAATAGATCACATAGGTTCCTAGATAGCTTTTAAAAGCTATTAGATATCCTAAAATTCAGTTTAGAAGCAAAAGTCAAAAATCACCAAAAATACAAATTAAATAGTTTAAAATTCAAAAATCAGTTGGAAATGGTGTATACAGCTGGAGCAGGGTAAATTTTGGATGGCCTTGGGTTAGTGGCTTAGTGGTAAGCCTATAGGAGTGATCTTGGCCTTTGGTTCTCAGTTTTCAGTTGGATAGCTATTTGTAAGCACTTTGATCCATTTTGGCATTTTACTGTACAAGTGTTCATTAGTTTTAATCTCTGTGTTTTCATATTTACTAGTTTTAGTTAAGTGTATTTAAAGATTAAAATCAGTTGTTTGTTCTTTTAAATTAGTAGTTGCTAAAATCTCATTTTGACAGTTAAATTAGTATAATCATCTTTCTTGTGTTTCATGTTGTTAGTATTGTTGTTTCATGTTTACTTAGTCTTATTTAATGATTATATAAGGTCTGCAATCAGTTTCATGGTTTAAATCTGTGTTTTGCTCTGAAAATCACCAAATCAGGCTTATAAAGGTTTGTTTGGTTTAACTTGTTCAACTGTGTTAGAGGTTGTTTGACTGACTTCTTGTTATTGTTTTATATCACACTTGGTTCTAATAACTCAAGCAAGTCATAAAAATCAGTCCTTGTTTCATCCATAGTCGAAATCACCTTGGATCACACCTAGATAGTTCACTGTAGGATTTTTGAATACAAATCCAATAAAAGTAGCTTAGAATCTGTTAACCTAACTTCAATCAGTTTTAATATAGCTTAGTATAACATAATCAGTAAGTAGAATTGATTCAAAGTTCACATTAGTCAACTTATCCGTGATTCTGCTGAATTACTTTTGAATCTGCTGAAGTGTTATTTACTGATTCTGCTGATTCATTATTTTGGCTTCTGCTGATATGCTTCTGCTGATCTGTTTGAAGTTTGCTGAATTAGTTTTTGATTCTACTGATGTAGAATTTAGATTCCGCCGAGTTGTTTGTTGTTGCTAAATTTTGTTTCATTCCTGCTGAATTAGAATTTTAGATTCTGCTGAATCTATTGATTCTGCTGAATTGATCATTGAAGTTTAATAGTCTGTTTCTTTTCATTCTTTAGCTTAATTCAGTATGCTTGAGTTGTCCTCAGCTTAAATTTTTAATCCAAATCCTTTACCGATCACTATCCTTAGTGATCATTCTATCATCTGAATTAGTGTTTACACACCATTGAGTCTCCGTGGGACTTAACAACCCGGGAATTCACTATATTCTCCAGGACTTCATTGTATTTGTGTTTTAAGCAGTTTTAAGCTTCTTACGGTCTGCCATTCACAAGTGGCCGGCTTGTGTGAGGTAGCTTGACTGTTTTCACCACAGATCAGCCACCAATTCATTATCCGAGAAAACTACTTGATCAGTTGGATTGATTGTGACGGTTAAGGGTGTTGATCTTATAGTTTGCTTGGCTATCTGCATGAGATTCGGATATAGTTGATTGGTAAACATCTCCTTTGTGACCTTAGGAACAATGTCAAGAAGGAACTTGTGAGTGTACCCTCCGATCATTTCGTTCAGTTCCTCCTGATGATGATTTTTCAT
This sequence comes from Chrysanthemum seticuspe, assembly GCA_019973895.1. NCBI lineage: Eukaryota > Viridiplantae > Streptophyta > Magnoliopsida > Asterales > Asteraceae > Chrysanthemum > Chrysanthemum seticuspe. The sequence continues at coordinate 199,455,504 of BPTQ01000009.1, read as the reverse complement.
GAATTCCTGAATAAACTTCCTTTCTTTCTGCATCTTGTCATTCTCATCATGTAGATACTGTATTTGGTCAGCAAACCAATTCAGTTTTCTGTAGAGCATGTCCTTCTTTCTTACTTGTTGGACAGCTTTCACAATTCTTTCATGAGTATGAGAAATCGAAGATCGAGGTGGTTTCTTCACTGATTTGGATGATGATTTGGTTGATCTTTTTTATGGTGGTGGTGATGAATGAGATGATGAATCCGATGATGATGAGATGTGAGGAGACTCCGGGTCCTTTGGTGGTTCAGAAGTTTCCTTCTGTGAACGTGTAGGACTATCCATAAGCAACTTATCATAATCAGCATCTTTATCTTTCTCGGACTTTTCAGTTTCCGGTTCCTCAAACTCATATACAATAGTATCCTCCACTGGCTTTTTCTGTTGCACAAGAGTGGTGGCACCAGCTCCCTTATCGGGTTGATTAACCACATCAGGAGTTGGTATAGAGTGGGCAGTACCACTTGATCCTCGGGGGCCACCCATTTGATCCTTTGCAAATTCTTTAGCTTTTTGAAGGTGTCTAACGATTGTAAACTTCTTCCTGTATGATTTTTCCAGTTGCTCTTCATCACTTTCTGAGCTTGAGCTTTGATCATATGGCACAAGCACTGGAGTCTTCCCTTTGCTTTTATCAGCTGGTGGACTTGGAGGTTTCGGTACTAATGGAGTATCATCCTTTGCAGTTTCAGAGTATGTAATCTCTTCTTCTGATTCAGTACCTTCAGAGCTTTTGTCCAACAGTTGTTTTTGCGGTTCAGGTGTGGGAATAGGTTCAGCTTCCTTAACTGGAACAATCCTTTTACAAGGAGGATTCCTTTTGGGAAACTTCCTTTGACTTTCAGTACTTGCAGCACTTGCTGCACTGCCTCTTCTGGTTCTCTGTGTAGGTGTCCCAGAAGACTTCTCATCCAGATGTCCAACTTTACCTTCTCGTACTGCTACTCGATACCTTTTGTAGGTTTCAAGCTTTTTGATTTCTTTAGAAAGAAGGTGATCAGGTAGCACGGCACCCTGCTTCTTAGTTGTCGATTCCTTGATTCTGATTGAAAGGATAGGTTCGGACAACAAGTCGTGATTGTCGGGGTCAATGAGCCTCTTGGGGATATCTGGATTAAGCCCAATTGCTCTTTGGATCAAAAGCTTTGTGTATCTAACATAGGGAATCTTTGAGCCAAGCTTCTTGTGAAATAGCATCATGTCCTCCCATATCGGTCTGACTAGATGGATTAAAAAGCTCGATACTGTGTTCCGAATCTGCAATTGTGAAGAAGAGTCTAAGGTTAAGTATGCATCATTCACTTTCACGGATGCTGCCTTGACCTGGTGGAACAATTTTCTGAAAGCTGCGAGTATCGATGTTGCCTATGCCATGCCATGGGAGAACTTCAAGGAAATGATACTTCGAAAGTACTGTCCTCGTAATGAGATCAAGAAGCTCGAGCATGAGTTTTGGAACCTCAAAGTTCAAGGCACCAATATGGCTGCTAATAATCAGCGATTTCAAGAACTAGCCTTATTGTGTCCTGAAATGGTTTCCACTGAGACCCGATTGTTAGAGAGATACATCGGAGGATTGCCCCAACCTATCAAGGGCAATGTCAACACTTCTAAGGCTGCTGATCTTCATGAAACTATCGAAGTAGCCAACAAACTCATGGACCAAGTGATTGAGGATTCCATGGACAAAGTGGTTGACAATAAGAGGAAATGGGACGACCATTCTCAAAGCTACAACAACAATGAATACCGTGGCAACAATAGTAGGAACAACAGCAACAATCAAAGCAAGAGGCAAAATGTTGCTAGAGCTTATGCAGCGGGTGTTGGGGAAAGGAAACCGTACTCAGGGACTGCACCATTGTGTAACCGATGCACACTGCATCACAAGGGGCAGTGTACAGTCAAGTGCCGTAACTGTCAGAAAATTGGACACTTGACCAGAAACTGCAGGTCCAAGTCGCTGGCGACAGTTCAAACAGCCCCAGCTCAGGACCCAAAAGCTAATATAACTTGCTTTGGTTGTGGTGAAAAAGGACATTATAAGAATGAATGCCGAAAGACCAGGAACCAAGGCCATGGAGGAAATCAAGGAAACCGAGGAAATCCAGGAAGCCATGGGAATGGCCGGATTCAGGGAAATGTTGGACAGACGAGTAATCAGGGAAATGGAGAAGGAGCTCGTGGGAGAGTCTATGATGTATCCAAAGTGGAAGCTCAGGAAGACCCGAATGTTGTGACGGGTAAGTTCCTTATAAATAACCGTTATGCATCCATATTGTTTGATACGGGAGCCGATAGGAGTTTTGTTTCTAATGCATTTAGTCCACTACTCGATATTGCCCCAACTGCATTAGGAAATGCATACAATGTGGAACTAGCTAACGGTAACGTAGAAAGGGTAGATACCATCATAAGAGGTTGCACCCTTAACCTGTTAAACCACCCATTCAATATTGACTTGATACCAGTAGCATTGGGTAGTTTCGATGTCATCGTCGGAATGGATTGGTTAGCAAAATATCATGCTGCCATCATTTGTGACGAGAAGCTCGTCCAATTACCCTATGGAGATGAAGTCCTAACAATAGAAGGGGACAGACGTGACAGAAGAAACGCTTCAAGACTGCATGTCATTTCCTGTACCAAGGTGTTAAGATGTATCGAGGAAGGATGTCACATCTTCCTAGCACAAGTCACCGGCAAGGACGAAAAGGAAAGGGAAGAAAAACGTCTGGAGGACGTGCCAATAGTAAGAGAATTTCCTGAAGTCTTTCCTGAAGATTTGCCAGGACTCCCGCCGACCCGATAGGTTGAATTTCAGATCGATCTAGTGCCTGGTGCCGCACCAGTGGCAAGAGCACCTTATCGATTAGCTCCAACGGAACTCCAGGAGTTATCAAACCAGTTGTCGGAACTTGCGGAAAAAGGGTTCATTAGACCGAGCTCATCACCATGGGGAGCACCAGTCTTATTCGTCAAGAAGAAGGACGGAACTTTCAGAATGTGCATTGACTATCGTGAATTGAATAAACTAACCATTAAGAACCGCTACCCACTACCGAGAATCGATGACTTATTCGATCAACTTCAAGGTTCAAGCGTTTATTCAAAAATCGACTTAAGATCCGGATACCATCAACTAAAGAGTTCGGGAAGAAGACATTCCCAAAACCGCCTTCAGAACTCGTTATGGACATTACGAGTTCCAAGTCATGCCTTTTGGGTTAACCAATGCACCAGCTGTGTTCATGGACCTCATGAACCGAGTGTGTAAACCCTACTTGGATAAATTTGTGATCGTATTCATTGACGATATCCTAATTTATTCCAAGAGTGTGAAAGAACACGAAGAGCACCTTAGATTGATCTTGGAATTGTTGAAGAAGGAACAACTGTATGCGAAGTTCTCGAAGTGTGAGTTTTGGATATCTACTGTGCAATTCCTAGGTCATGTAATCGACAGTCAGGGTATTCATGTAGATCCCGCTAAGATCGAGTCAATAAAGGATTGGGCGACACCCACAACTCCTACTGAAATACGCCAATTCTTAGGACTCGCTGGATACTACAGAAGATTCATAGAAGGTTTCTCAAAGATTGCCAAATCTTTAACCAAGCTAACCCAGAAAAACACCAAGTTTGACTGGGGAGAAAAAGAAGAAGAAGCTTTTCAAATCCTTAAAGAAAAGTTGTGTAGTACACCCATTCTGGCCTTACCTGAAGGTAGTGAAGACTTTGTTGTTTATTGCGACGCTTCACACAAGGGGCTAGGAGCGGTGTTAATGCAAAGAGAGAAAGTGATAGCATACGCCTCTCGCCAGTTGAAGACTCATGAGAAAAACTACACAACGCATGACTTGGAGTTAGGATCAGTTGTGTTCGCACTCAGAATTTGGAGACACTACTTGTATGGCACGAAGTGTGTCGTATACACCGATCACAAAAGTCTACAACACATTTTGGATCAGAAAGAACTGAACATGAGACAGCGCCGATGGTTGGAATTACTCAGTGATTACGACTGCGAGATTCGTTACCATTCGGGTAAAGCGAATGTAGTTGCTGATGCTCTCAGTAGGAAAGAGCGACCAAAACCTCTTAGAGTCAGATCCTTGGGTATGACAATTAGTTCACCTCTTCCGACCAAGATTCTTGAGGCCCAATTGGAAGCACTCAAGGAGGAAAATCGTCCGAATGAGAACCTTTACGGAATGCCAGAAAGTGAAAATGGATTCGTGAAAAGGTCGGATGGAACTTTGTGTTTCAAAGAGCGAAGTTGGATACCACTCTACGGAGGAATTCGCGACATTATTATGCACGAATCCCACAAGTCTAAATACTCCATACACCCAGGATCCGACAAAATGTACCTTGATCTGAAGAAATTGTACTGGTGGCCAAACATGAAAGCCGACATTGCAACATATGTCAGCCGGTGTTTAACCTATTCAAAGGTTAAAGCTGAATATCAGAGACCCTCAGGTCTACTAGTACAACACGAAATCCCCGAGTGGAAATGGGAACGTATAACAATGGACTTTATCACTAAGTTACCTATAACCTCTAAAGGCTATGACACTATTTGGGTAATAGTTGACCGTCTCACCAAGTCAGCACATTTTCTACCGATGAAAGAAAGTGATGGAATGGAAAAACTTGCACAACTATACCTGAAGGAAATCATCGCACGCCATGGTGTACCAAGTTCCATCATTTTAGACAGAGACAGCCGTTTCACCTCGAATTTCTGGAAATCACTTCAAGATGCTTTTGGGTCTAACCTCGACATGAGCACCGCTTATCATCCTCAGACCGATGGACAAAGCGAGAGAACCATTCAAACACTGGAGGACATGCTAAGAGCATGTGTGATAGACTTTGGAAATGGCTGGGATAAGCACTTGCCATTAGCTGAATTTTCTTACAATAACAGCTATCACACAAGTATCAAAGCAGCACCATATGAAGCACTCTATGGTCGAAAGTGTAGATCACCTGTGTGTTGGGCCGAAGTTGGAGAAAGTCAACTTACTGGTCCGGAGTTAGTCCAAGAAACTACCAAGAAGATTGTACAAATCAAAAACCGACTGCAAGCAGCTCATGACCGTCAAAAGAGCTACGCGGATAAAAGGAGGAAACCACTTGAGTTTCAAGTGGGAGATAAAGTTATGCTCAAAGTTGCGCCATGAAAGGGCGTGATCCGTTTCCGAAAACGTGGAAAGTTAAATCCTCGTTACATTGGACCTTTCAAAATTCTCACTAGAATCGGACCGGTAGCATACCGACTCGAATTACCACAAGAACTCAGCTCTGTACACAACGTGTTTCACGTATGCAACTTGAAGAAATGTCTTTCTGACGAAACTCTTGCTATTCCTTTGGAAGAAATCCAAGTTGACGAAAGATTGAATTTTGTCGAGGAACCCATTGAAATTATGGATAGAGAGATCAAACGGCTTAAGCAAAGCCGCATCTCGATCGTCAAAGTCCGTTGGAACTCTCAAAGAGGTCCAGAATACACGTGGGAGCGTGAAGACCAGTTCAAGCGCAAATACCCACACCTTTTCTCTACTTCAACAAGTAATCCTAACTGAAAACCGAGGACGGTTTTCTCTTCCAAGGCGGGGAGGATGTGACACACGGTAAATTTTCACTAAAATTTAACTGATAATTAGTAATTTATTATTACTAAGCATGAGCCATGAAGCATGCATAAGCTTTGCCTGATCATTTGAGTAGATAACTCGCATACAGTAAAAATTTCACCACTCTTGCATTCATATCATTTTATGAATATTTCATTTTGTCTTATGTTTTAAATTGTAAGACGATAGGTTATCTCATTTTCCCCAGTGACCGACACTGCACGCGTACCGACACTGTGATAAGGGTTTGATAAAATAAATGACAAACACCCGTAAAGAAAAATATTACAAAAATAATAATATCTCCGATGCGTAACCATAAGATATTACATCTAAAAGTTATCAAACAATGATACCTCGGTCATAATTTAACAGCACGGGACACGAAATATTTAACACACTATCACTTAAACGATAACTTTTATAACATTCAAATACAATTAATACGTAAGTATAATAACTATACATACACTTTCACAACTTGTAATATAAACAAAATACATATAAACATACACATTTATAAGTAAACCTTTTATAAAGTAAGGAGATAATGTTTCCCTTGTCTTCTTATCTCACACACGACAAAAGACCAACACAAACGCAGAGAATGAAGATACCACATCTTCTTCTTCCTCCTCTAGCCCTGCACTTCCCTCCTAGGCCGAATCTCCCTAAAAGGGGATGACCCAACATATTCATCCAACATATCCTTCTCTCTCATACCCAAATCCATAAAAGTTATGCTTCCCCAAATCCTCTCTTGATGCGCCGGCTACCCCTCGATGGAATCCAAGAAGAATCAAGATAAACCACCTAAGAGAAACAAATCTTCACACCAATCCATCTTGAGCCTATGTCCAAGATTCGTTTAGTTTTGGAAGTTAACTAAATTTGGCTTCAAACCAAGTTGCAAGATGAGAAAGATTGGTCAAATACTCCTCTTGTGTTCCCTTTTTATTTCAGCCGAGACCCCCAAGAGTGTCACACTTCAAATCCCAACACAAAAAGATAAAGAAACTCCAAGGAGTGAAGAACATCAATTGGGTTTTGCTCTAGATCGATTGGAATTAGTGGAGGTGATAAACTCTTGGGTTGGCCTTCGGATTTCTTGTCATCAAGCTTGTTGTAAGAAATTTCTAAACCTCATCTTGTTAAGATTTACCATTCGAGTTGATGAATACTTGATTATGAAACTAAGTGTCTTGATATGTATAAGTTTTATTTCTTTTTGGTAAAGGTTATTGCTTGGTGTAAAAATTTATTTGTTATTGGGTCCTCTTGTGTTGTTCCTGTCGAAAGCATAAAGCAAAGAAACTGGCCAAATATGGACTTTCATAAAAACCACTAGTGATTGTTTTATTGAGTCTAGGAACTAGATGTTATTAAGGTTTCTATTTGGTTGAGTTTTCTGTCTGCCGAGAGTATGAACCAAGGAGACATGACAGTTAAGTTTTAATAAAAATTTCGAGTAACATAGATGTCGTAAATCTGGTGGAAACGTGGGTATCACTAGTTAAAACCGAAAACAAATTAGACATTTACTAAACTGTGAAGTGTTGTCTTGTTGGGTCTTGTTTTCAGTCGAGTGTCCGAACCCAAGATCAGTGAAAGTTAGCTCTATAAATCTTATAGGACGTAAGCACCATGTTTATGTCCATAGTATTGGGTCTGGAAATTTAGTGTTAGTTCAGTCACCTTGTTTAGTACTCGAGGATTTGCGTAGTATGATAATCTAGTGAAGCCGGGTTGAGTAGTACTCAACTATCATGAGGTCATACCTCATCCTTGTTCTAGCATATTAAGTTAATATGTGCCCTTGAGAATCACCCAGATTGTTATGGCCGAATCAGGTAGACAAGGTGTGTGTCGAACACATCAGTCACGACACTCTTGGTTTGAGTCTAACCCCGAGTTAACGGTATATCGCTTGAAAACTCCTTTACACCTCGAGTATACCCACGACAGTAATGAAACAAAAACCGACAAGTTTGTTTTGCACATTAACTCAGGTCGAATAGTATAACCTCTTGTGTAAGACTAATGGTTAGTCATAAGGCCTCAACTGAGGAGGTATTTGTGTCACCAAAATAATCAAGTTGGAGCACTTGGATACTTTCCCTTTTGCGTCAATATTGATTCACTAGTGATAGAGTTTTGGAGGGCAACATATCCTCTTAAAAGCTTGGTATAAGTCTACTTATAAAATTATACTAGTACAAAAACTTGGTAATGAAATTATGCAATACTAGAAAGTTGTGTAAAATTTTCTCTCATGCCACGATGGGCCACAGCCCATATGTCATCCATGGTAGTGTATAGGCTAACCAAGAAGCTAAAATCTTTCCTAATACAAACCCACTTTGGGCCAAGGCCCAATCCGACCTTCCTATCACTTTTAACATTCGGGCCACAGCCCATGACTGTTGCGGGGTATCGATTGGAGGGATGAAACGGATTCACAGAATATCACGTGAAACATAACTAGAGATCGATTGTAAAATCAAACTCGTAACCGCATAGTCTTCATTCCATTTCGTACATATTGTCTTAACGTCAAAAATCTTAATCCAACGAAAAATGTGTGGTGGTTGATATAAACAACAAGTGTTCTTAAAACATGATTCACCTAATAATGTCTACGTCAACTTTTAACGTCAAATATATGAGCAAACGTATGTCAAGTAAATTTCCCGTTTAAAACGATATATATATGGAACAAGTTATGATAAATAAATAGAGACCGCTATGTCATTTTATCATATATTAAGTTCGAAAGTCTTCAAATGTAACTTGAATATTTTCTAAATACAATTAGAAAATAAATAAATTATATATATTTTTTTTTTGACAACACCATTTGGTGTCAACTTAAATGAGTATATACACATTTATATACTTACTAGTGGAACATTGTAGTCATTTTCATATCAAACTTTGGATATTAAAACCATATTAATGTCAACATGAAAAGTATATATATATATACTTCGTATACGTACTAGTAAAATCATTTTATAACTTTTACAAACTAAAGTTTAGTTTTAATACAATTAAACTATTTTGAGTAAGCAATACTTAAAACAATGAACTAAAACATTACCCTCCTTATCTAGGTCGCGTGTCGGTGCCGCTCCACAACAATCACTAATCCCACATTTTGAATTGCACATTTGCTAAGGTGAGTTTTCAAAGCCCCTCTTTTACTTGATAAACTGTTTTATACATTTTGGGGTGAGAAATATGCAAAACCTTTTTATGGACCAAACTATTACATGATTACTATTACGTGGTTTAGCATAAGCCCTTATGTCCCTAGAGTATGCCCTTTTTCATGAACCGTCAATTCCCCATTGGGAAACGCGAATGTTATAAATAGATCTATTGAGGGTGACTCCTCCGTTCGGTTGGCCATGCTTAGGCCAAGGCGAAACGTATACCATGTCGGAACCGAGTGTTGAGGGACAAAACACTCGCTATGGGGCCCTATATTGTATGACATCTTTTAGCATACAGATGCTGTCGTAGTATCGGTTGCATGAACTTAGAGCTAACGTAATAGACTTTCATTCATATATCATTATATTCGTTGTAATGATTATATGACTTTGCTTATGGTCCAAACTTACTATTTTAACTTAAACCTATGAACTCACCAGCTTTTAGCTGACCTTTTTAGCATATTTTCTCAGGTGTTTAGTTGTGATCATGGATGCAAGGCAAGAAGCAGATAAATGGTCGTAGTAGTATTAAAGAAGTGTTTTTACACAAAAATGATGTTTTTACTTTGGGACCACTAGAAATTATGGGATGTGCCCATTTATCTAAAACAATATTGTAAGATAATGGTTTAAAATATTTTATGAAGTTTAACGGAGTATGTATTCCGTTCTTTATTACTTGTGTTACGATTCACCAATCCCGTAACGCTCTCGAATAACACGTATGCTTCCGCTAAACAAAATTTGGGGGTGTTACAGTCTACCAAGCACAGACTTAGAATGGTTAGTTGGCCTAGAGGTATTCCGATTCTTAGGATTCCTTAAATGAGAGATTGTAGCTTTAGCAACACATTTTTCATGACAATCAAAATTCATACTTTTACGACAAATAACACAAGGTGCATTAGACTGAGTATCAAAAGTACTTAAAGGTTTAGCATTCGTTACATTACTATTTCTATTACATTTGCCAGACGCAATTTCTATAGTGGAAGCAATGTGAGTCTTATTCATTGTCCTAGGGTGTTCTTCTACTTTAGCAGTCCTTATTGATCTTTTCCTAGGTCACAACTTCCTATTCTTCGATTGAGTGCTCCTAGGCTGTGAAGTGCGGACATTTGGAAAAGACGTAACTAGTCCTGTTGCAGTAGAATGAAGCATGTTAGCAACTTGTGATTTGGCAGTAGGAATTCTAGGTTCACGATTACTAAGTGTGCCTGGTGCTATCTTCTTAATGACGGTTGGGGGCAAATGTTCATACTTTCCTAACATTTCTCTTAACTTAAAGATAGTGTGCACCAATTCTTGGTTTTCAGAATGAAGATTACCAGAAAAATTCATTACTTCTCTAGTGTGTGCAAGAAAATGATCAAGCTCGTTTGATGCTTCAACACGAGTCTTTTTAAGTAAATCAAATATGACACCATATTCCTGTTTGACTTTTACAAGTTCTTGTTCATATTTAGAGATTTGACATTTCAAAGACACGTTTTGATCATCCAGTTGCTCAAATTTTGGATTAAACGATTTAGATTCCAACTGGTTGATTTTTGTTTGCAAAGCAAGTTCACGATTTTGACAATCCTTTTGACACCATTGAAGACGACGTTTTGCATTTGAGAGTTCGTTAATCAATCGTTCATTTTCAGCTTTTAAAGACTCGAGCTGATGCACATTATCAGAATTCACAACAGTTACCACAGAATTCACATTATCAACAGAGATATGATCAGAAGCATATGGCAAAGAATTCAACAACACAGTATTATGGATATCAGCACAAATAACATTTTCCAAGAGTCGATCAACATCTTTTCTTAAAAGTTTCTTTTTACATTTAGTATTAGAAATAGATGTTTCTGTTTTCTCGAAAACGACCTTCATAGTTCCAAGTTCCTTATGAAAATCCCGTTCCTAGGCTAATGCACAACTTTTCAAATTTTTAACATTAGGTAAAAGATTTTTTTGAAAAATGTTTCTTTGTTCACGCGCTAGAGGCGATTGAAAATGTTGAACTTTGATTTCAGAATGATATTCTATCTCATGTTCTAAAGTTTTGAGGTCAGCCATGAAAATGTCAAAATATCGAAGAATTTTGCGATTTTCAGGTTTTGAATTTACTTCACTGATGGAAGGTAAAGGACCATAAGTTTGTGCATAATCTGTTTTGGGATTAACATGAGACTCAAACTGTTTAGTGATAATCCTTGGTGTGTTAGAAGAATCCGTTGGTGTGACAAAAGGGATCGCATTTGAATAGTTATGAGGTTTATTATAAACAACATTTGCTAATTTGGATCGACTCTCGTCTTCTGCATCTAATTCCTCTTGACGATGATATTCAACAACAGTCATAACAGTATCATTAATTTTATATTCTACACTGGAAACTTCAGGATTTGGTTTGAATGCTTTTGGTGAAAGCTTAGGTTTGTAATCAGCAAGATTTGGTCCATATCCTTTTGGATCGGGTTTTAAAGTAAACTTTTCAATAGCTGTTACAGATTCACCATGTTTGTAAACAACAGTTTTAAACTCTTTAAGTTTGTTTTGCAAGCCGATAATTTCTTCAAGAAGGTCATCTACTCGATTCGTTGAATGCTTTTTGTATGCGGAGAACTGTTTTTGACAAGTTAACAACTCAGCCTTAGCTTTTTGATTTTCCAAGGTGAGAGCGTTAATTTGCTTTTTATGTTCATGTTTCAGTTGTTCTATTTCAGACAACAAAGCATTCTTCGAAGCGGCTAGATCACGCATCTGTCTCTCTAAATATTTTTCGTTTTGATGAGATTTTGCAAAAGCGGCTTCAAAACCTTTTTCACGGTTTTCTTGAGTTTTGAAATAGTTGAGTTGCTTTTGTAAGCATTCAAAATCTTTGGTTAACAGTGCATTTTTACTTTTTAAAGTTTGATTTAATGCAACACATTCTTCAGTTTGGGATTGTTGGTCTTTAAGTAACAGAACAAGATCTGGATGAGGCAAAGGTTCGGCGTGTTCAACGTGAGTCACAACATGATCATTATTTAGATCCTCAAGTATAACCACGGAGTCAATTTGATTATCAAAGGAAACCATAAGGTCATCTTGATCGTCAAATGTAACTACGGGGTCTATTTGAAAATCGTCAGAATGAGATGTAGATGACTCATTTTGAACAGTCTGAGCCGTGCCGGATTCAGATATTGGCGGAGATATAAGTTCAGATATGATGATGGTTTGTTCGAGTACCTGAGACAAGCCATCAGTGTCATACACTGGGCCTGTTTCACTCATGTGTAACTCTTGTATATTAGCCATCAACATAACAGCTGAATTAGCCTGCAAGTCCTCCAAATCATCATCTGAGTCTTCATCTGCCATGAAGCTCTGTTCTTTTTCTGTGAGAGATCCACCAGCTTCATCCTTAAGAGCCAAAAGTAAAGCCTCTTTGAAGTAAGCATTGCCCCTAGTCCTCGGCTTTGGGCATGCATTAGCCAGGTGTCCCTTCTCATTGCAGTTGTAGCATTGAAGACCATTTAACCCTTTCTGAGCATTTCCCTGTTCTACCACTTGAGCTCTGTTGTTGTTCCTACCCATAGCATTAAACCCTTGACCACCGCCCATCTGACGACCATAACCACGATTCTGAACTTCAACTCGTCCATTGTTCACAACAGCCTGATTCCTTGTGTTAGATGAGGAACGAATACGATTGTTGGATTTGTTGGTATAACGGCCAAAAGCATTAGCAATCATAACAAATCCTTGTTGCAATGCTTCGAACGGATCAGTTTCCTCATTAACTTCACTGACATATGCATGATCATTGTTGTTGTTGTATGGAACCAATTGATTTTGTTGAGAGGATTGTTGTGATGGTGTGATATTGGCAGTTGGTGGAGTTGCTTGTGGAGGGGAATAACCATTTTGAGCATACAAGGCAAGTTGTTGATTTTCCGGATGTGACTGTGAAGCAGTTTGTGCACGGAGAATCCTTTTCATTTCAACTTCCTTTTGATGAGGCTTCAAGTAATCGTACAACAATCCGTAAGACGCATGACGGAGGAAAATGACATACTTCTCCCATTCTGGACCAAGACTACTTAGGAACTTTGTATTGACAGCAATACGTGGCATGATGATATTGTGTTTTTCCAAATCATTAATGATGTCTGAAAATCGGTGATGATAAGACTCAAGTGTCTCCCCAGGTTCAATCAAGAAGTGTTCATAAGCCAGGTATATTTTGGATTCCAAATCCTCCTGATTGAGTACAGTTCCTTCCATGAGTAGATGAATTTGTTCCCACATTTTCTGTGCAGTCTTTTGAGCATCAACACTTCGAAGAATTGGGTTTGGTAATCCTAACAGGATATATTGCATTGCAAGCTCATCAGCTTCATAGTGTAGAAGTTCTTGTGGATTCAGATCTGCAACAGTAGCAATGTTGGTTTGTTCATCTCTTGGTGGAATAGCATTAGGATCTCCGGGTATGGTGATAGTAGGCATCTGAAATGGACCTTCCAAGATAACCTTCTTTAAGAACTTGCCATGTGGCTTCTTCAGATCACAAAACCTAAAGAATCTAAGCATCCATTGGTCTTAATTTCCTGGAGTGAGCATTGGAGGTCTATCAAGTGATCCAGCCTCATGAATTGATTGTTGGCTACTTAAAGCTTCACACATTTTGCCAAACCATGTCGGTTCCTTCATAGTGTTCCTGGATGGATGTTGATTGTATGAGTCTGTGTAAGGTAGTACTTGAAGACTAGGTGGTAGTTGAACCATTTGAGGTGGTGGAATTGCACCAAGTTGTGGAGTATGTTGTTGATTAAATTGTTGTTGATAAATTGCTTGTTGTTGATTCCATTGTTGATGTTGTGGAGTTAATTGTTGTTGTTGTTGTTGTTGTTGATTATAAGTGTAAGGGAAATAGTTAGAGTATGGTGGTTGTGGCATGTTGATAAACTTGTGTAGTAAATATGGATCTTTGTAGTCGAATGAACCTTTGTTGAAGAAGTATCCTTAGGCGTAGAAATCACAATAACCAAGTAGCACTTATGCGTAAAAACACCAAAGTTACGCGTAACAATAAGGAGTTACGCGTAGATTTAGCTTACGCGTAAGTATGGAAAAGACTCTAAAGTTATGCGTAGACAAAAGTTAGGCGTAGAAAGTTAGGCGTAGGATTATCTTATGCGTAAGACTAGGCTTAGGCGTAAGATGAATCTTATGCGTAGGATTTCTACGCGTAAGCTTATGCTTATGCGTAATTTTAGGGTTTTGCCCAAATGATCTTTTACACTATCACAGTGCAAAAGATATCCAAAGTCGACGTATTTTCAGGCTTATCCAAGCAAGAAATCACGGAGTAAACCACGAAAACGAAGATCAAGGCAAGGATAACCTTACGCGTAGTTTTAGGGTTTTGCTACGCGTAGGATTACTCGTAAATATGATTTTGCTCAAAGTTGTTTCTAAACAAGTTTTTGTGTGATGAAATAGCTTCAATAACACCAAAAGACACAAAATTGTGAAACTTGATGAACCAAAACTCTTAAAACAGTTACGCATAGGATAGAACCTTCGTACAAAAACTAGATGAAAAACGATGATCTACACATAAAGTTCGAAACTTTTTGCAAAAAACAGTAAGTTAAACACCTTATAACGTTGAAAGGACAAGAATCTTGGATTAAAAATTGTAAAAAATACGTTTTTGATCAAGCCAAAGTTATGGAGACGCAAGTTAAGCGTGAGACCAAAACTCACTTCAAAAAATACGTTCACTCAACTATTAGGCGAATGATACCACTGATAGGTCACTAGTTTTACAACACAAGCTTACAAGAAAGAGATAGAGGCGATTGAACAAGATCCAAACACACACACACGTAAATATATGACCGGTTATGCATAGATGTGAGTGAAAGAGAATAACTTGAACAACCAACCTTCAAATGAAGGTTTACATGAAGTATTTATAGGAGGAAAGCTAGGGCAACACTCCTAGTTTCCATCCTTTCCTTAATGGACTAAGGCCTAGGCTTATGGGCCTTCTACATAAGCCTAAGGCTAATTGCAAACATAAAGGCCATAATAAAACTAACTATTACATATTAATTACTAACACTTGATTATGGTTTAGGAGTGATTCCAACAATAGTACCGGAATTAGTGGGAATTCGATTCCAAAGATTTACGAGGCTACCGTTAAGTTAAAACTAAACCTAAATGGATCACAACCGACGATGACTTAGAAATTCAAGATTCAAAGGTGAGATCACTCCATATAGCGACTTTCTTCTCAGCTTGTCCTTTTAAGGAGGCTAGGTTTTCACCCTCGAGAATAGTATCGGAGCTTTCGGGATCTTTGAAATCAAGGATTTCTAAATTACCGTCAAACTTTTAGACAACTATGACGAATACGAGTTCAACTTCCGATTTAAATTTGAGAAAAAGCAAGTTTCGCACATTTATTCATAAGCAACATAGTACTTTTATTCAAGCAACTCATATTTTTCATTTTTCAAAATTTTTTTTTTCACTTTTGACTTCAAACTTTAAACTTGCAACTTTTGCATCATTCAAGCAACTTTACGATACTTTCATTTTGCACATTATTCAGATTTTAAGAAAGTATGCTTTCTCGGAAATTTGAATAAAAAGTTGAACTCGGACTCTAAATCAATTTTGCTTAAAAACTTTTTATTGTAACAAGACGATTTTAATGTTCAAAAGTTTGACAACGAGCACGTATTTAGTCCGTTTAGTTAGCTTCTGGGAGAAAAAGCCATAGATTACTTATATAAGCTCTAAAGAGAACCAACTACTCTACGCTTAGCATTTTCATTTACACAACGCGTAAAACCCTAGCCTAATGTTAAGAGAGCAGCTAGATCAACACTCTAGCAAAGTCGGGATTCCCCTTGTTCTAGCCTAATCAAGACTAAACTACCATTAATACCGAAGCATTAACGCATTATTTTTGTGCAAAGCACTTCTTTTAAATGCAACTACTTAACTTGAAACGATAAAAATTTTAAAAAATTTGTGGTCAAAACGGAGGTGCTAGGGTACTAGAAGGTACATAAGTGATCAAATTCGCTTATAATTCCCCCCCCCCCCCTCCCCACACTTAGAATTGAATATTGCCCTCAATATTCAAATTACCGGCTGTAGCTGAAACTATAGAGCGGAAAAAGTTAATACTACTAGCCAAGTGTGGAAGCGAAATCTTTTTTCACAAAAAGAATTAATAAGATATCCCTAGATAATCATCAGCAAAAAGATCGGATATTGGGCAGCTGGATTGAAACATGCGCATTAATCATCACGATCTACGGGAATCCTGAAAACAGAGAGCAAACACATAACAAGCAAACAACAGTGGGGGAATTCCCCCCACACTTAGTGTTAGAAAATTAGAAAGAAGTCAGAAACATGGGTTGTCACCCATGAAATGCTACTGTTTTTGTTAACCGAGTCGCTAGCTTGACTCGACCCCGAATTCATTGGTCCATGGCGGTGCAAGTGGAAGAGAAAATCTCCATTGGACTTTCATTCAAATGGTTTGGATAAACATTGAATGTGCTGAAAGTTCCACTCCGATGAGATATAACCAGCTCAAAAGAATGATGATTGGAGATGCCGGGATCGAAAATGAAATCCTCATTTCCGTATGAGGTAACACGGGTGGGTTGGGTGGGCAAAATTTTAGGCATGAGAACATAGTGATAAATGTGATACCGGGTAAGTGATTACCTGGGTCGTTTCCCAACAAGGAGTGAATGGACGGTTACGTTTGGTTTGTTATTAAAATGCTTGAATTGTTCGGGATTTTTCGTTTTTGATTACGTTTTCTACAATTTAAGTAACGGGAAAGTAATTAAGGCAAGGGGAACAAAGTAAATAACAAATTTACTACTACTAAGCATAAGAAACGATAAGACTAAGTTGAATTACGTCCTAGGGTGCTAAAATGCAAAAACGTGAAAATCCGGGTTAATCCCGAGCTTCAAAAAGTGAAAATTATGCAATTTAAGGCCTACGGGTACAAAAGTAATTTTCCTACGTTCTAAACGACTAAAAATAATTTTAGGAAAAATCCGGGTATTTTTTCGACTTTTAAATTATTTATTATGAATTAATTGCTAATTTAATCTAATTAATTAATAAAAAAATACTAAGCAGTTTTATAAAAATCTGAGAAAATTACTAAAAATACTATGGATAATATTGGTTGTAAGAAAAATATAAAAATACCCTCCTACTTTTTGAAATAAGCAGCACCCTTGACAGATTATGAACACAAAAATCAATCAATGGACATAGAATAAGCACTTCATGAATCAGAAATAAACCAACATGTATCTTACTGAATTCTAATGAGCTGAAATCAAGAGACTGGGCAAAATAAAAGGGAAAATAAGTTGTTATAGGATTTATAGAGTAACGGGTTAAAGTAGTATTTTATAGAGTAACGGTAAGGAATGTTAAATTCAATTTCCCTTTATCTACGTAATTAAGTAGTCCAAGTGTTTTGATCTTTTAAATTCGGGTCAATTATTGTTAGTGAAATAAAAACTCAAGTGTAGGGATGCTCTTATATATCCCTTTATTTTGATGTTATCTTAGAGGATGGTAGAGTAAAAATGTATGAAAAAAATCGAAAAAAGAGAAGTCGGAAAAAAAATAAATAAGAGAGAAAAACATACGGGCTACCATCCTACATCTATCTTTATTTTTTAATTTTATGTCTTTTGATTTTTTTTCAAGTTGGTATCTAGTATTAGTGAGTCGAGTCTTGGCTTAGCAACGCCGCGTTTTACATGCATGTAACTTAGATTTTTGACTTGCCACCACTAAAATTCCCCATATCCAACAAAACCCTTTTATTTCCTACCCAAAGCCTAGCATTATAACCATTTGTAATGACCTCTTAGATAGTTATTCCTAGGTGCTTACGCCAAAGCGGTGAAAGTTTGATCTATTCTCAAGCCTATGGTAATCTATGTACTATGACAGGTAGTGATTGTTTATCTTCCATTTTTTTACATGTTATATTTCATATAAACCCGAGAGATGGGAGAATCCAAACACCAATTGTGAGATGCTAGTATATAATTTCCGTGTTTGTTTTGATTATTGTGGCACTTGTACTTGTTGTAGATTGTTTTAAACCAATGCTAAATGACCCCTAACTCTCATAAATTGATTAGCCAAAAAACACATTTGCTTAAGGAAAAGCAAATTCAAAGTGTAGGGATATTCGATAATAATTTAAAACATACATTTTTAGGGGATCATTTAAGCCCTAAGTCGTTTACATTTTATATCCGTTACTGCTTAAAATCGCTCCTTTTCACATTTCAGGTCTTTTGGAAGCAAAATGCTGGAATGAAGCATTTTTAGATGAAAAGGAGCGAAAACATGAAGAAAACGACAAAGTCAAGAATAAAAGGCTATTTTCTCAAGCCTGATCGCGTCCAACTCCAAGGGCGACGCCGTCGCTCACAGGGTCTTCTAAAAAGTCTCAAGCGACGGCTCAGAACTTATTTTGGTCCTAACACCAAACGACGTCACGCCTCAATCTTGAAGGGCGTCGCCCTTACTTCCGTCACCAAACGACCAAGATCCATCCCAGACGACGTCCAGAATCAAGCCAGACGGCGTCACTATTTCTCACCTGAAGTCGTCCCAACGATGACTTGTCCAAAACAAAACCCTAATGACGGCGACCAGACGGCGTCACCATCAAAAGGCGAAGCCGTCGCGAGTGTAAAATCTATATATAGACTTCGAATTTTCTGTATTTTGTGTGCATTATTTTGAAGAGCAAACCCTAGTTCGTTTGAGTTCCAACTTGGGCAGTATTTTAGGGTTCCAACCTCTTGTAAACTTAAAGATAAGTTTTTTTATCCAATCTATCACCTTGTTTCATCTATGTTCAATTGTTTGTTGGTGTTCTTGCTTATATATATCATGCGTAACTAAATTAATTAAGTGTTTGCTTAGATCCAATGAAACCTAGTTGTTGATTATTGTTATGTTGTCTCTTGTTCTAGTTGGTAGACGCTAGAGTAAGTAAAATTGGCTTCTTCTTTAATTGTTGCGAGCTTGAACGTCCTAAATAGCAAAAAGCTTAAGAGTGCACTTAGGCCATCGTTTTGTTTATTGCGTAAGTTGTAGCTTAAGGATAATAGAGTATTCGGGGGAGATACTTCGGTACTTGGCGATCCCGGATGTTCTAGAGGAGAGTTACGATTAATAGAATTAGAGAATTAGGCACCCCCTATGACTAACACAGAATACAACGCACCAATTAGAATGAGGATGTGACAATTAAACCGCCCATTAAAAGATGACTAGGGAGTAAGAAAATCTAAGTAAACACGTTTTTCATTATCTTAAGAAACACACTCATTCAATCCATAGCTTTTACCTTTAAGTAGTTTGATATGTTTTTAATTTAGATTGTTTAGTAGTTAAATTAGTAGAATTACCAACCCCCACTCTTCAAACCCCGAGATTTTAATCGCTTTCATAAAATATAAAAAAAGACTAAAAAGAATCACCCTCAACCCCACCTTTTCGTAATACATCTCTACTAGCATATCTATTCCCCTAGAGAAAGATCACCTCCCTGGGCTTGCCCTTACTATACTGCAACGATTAGGTACACTGCCTAGTGGGTTGTAAAGCTTGCTCGTTGAAAAGGAAGTCTTTCGACCCCGAACCACGCATCATATACCTTTGTTCAGTTATTTCCGTTGACTATGATTCTCATTCTGTATTTCTATCTACAATTTGTGACTACCATGATTGTATTTCTATTTGGTATTTTCCGTTGCTTATGATATTAGTTCAGCATAGTAATTGATGATTACCTGACTTGTTGACCCGCCTTGCTTAGACTCCTGTTCATGCTACCGTTTGATGATGGCATTTGGTTCAACTTATGTTATATGTTGATTTGACTTGTTTAGTTTGTCATGCTATATTCTTCTTCAGTTACTTCATTTAATTATGATATTCGTTCAGTATTCCTATCTAATACATGTGACTAACATGCTTATACTTCTGTTTGGTAATTCCACTTGTTATAATATTTGTTCAGCTTATTAATTGTTGAGTATCTGACTTGTGTGATTGCCATGCTTACATTCTATTCAGTTGCTCCCGTCTGCTTATGAAATTCAGTTTAACTTATACTTACCTGATTATCTGATTTGTTGGGTTGCCATATATATGTTCAGTTGTTTCTCTAGCTGATATGCTTGTTCACTGTTCGGCTACTTGCTTTGATTATGATATTTGTTCATCAACTCCTATTTGATTATGTTTCGGTATTTGTATATTTTGGATATCTATATGTGCTTATATTTGTCCACTGATGTGTTGCTTTGCTTTGGACAACTCTGATTTCTGTTCCTTCTAGATATCTGTTAATATTGTGTTCTGCAGGTTCCTCATAGACTCATTGTGCTCATTCGTTACGACTTTTGATTATCAGTTTCCTTTGTTCGTTTGTTGTCCTTATTGTGTAGTTTTCGTTTTGTTATATATGTTCACTGGGCTTTTAACCTCAGTCGCATTTTCTTTCCATGCGGAAGGTATTAAGCGGGATGCTGGGCTTTGATGGACTGAGAGTAGGAGCATTTGAGTAGACCGACCCTAGTTTTCCTTTTCGTTTTGGACTCTTTTTGAAAAACATTTGTTTTGATATTTCTTTCTTTTAGACATGTTGGATTATATATTTTCTTTTGAAATCATTCTTTTATATGATTTGGTATTTTTATTTATAAAGACTTCCGCTTGCCATTAGTTATGTTATGATATGACCCAATAATTTGACACTTCGACCCGTGTCGGGTTAGAGTGTTACACAAACAAGAGAACTGAAATACAAGGTTTCTAGATTATCCTACGTGCCATCTTTTTCTTGAGTCAAATGATTAAATTTGAAAAAAAAAATTATATTGTTTTCTTGATACATAGAACAATGTTGGCCCATGACAAGATGCGTATTTGAATCGTAGAACATTTATTAGCTAGGATTTTTATGTACATGGATTTATCCCTTTTAATTTATAGTAGTGTGCGAAAATGAAAAGAAATAATTGAGTCCATGAAATTTAACACGTTTTGTTGTTTAACGACTTATTCAATGTAATAGATATTATTGCATTATTGGTTACCGAGTCTTGCGTGCCCACTAAATCAACAACATAAATATACTCGACACCCACAACGCTAATGGGCCATGACAATATGCATATTTAGTTCCATTTTTTCTCGTTTTCGATCCTTAAAAATAACTTGTAAAATCAATTATTTTCGACATCCTGGCATTTTTAAAATTATTTATTTATTTATTTTTGTCACACGTCTAATTGGTTTAATCTTTTATATAATAAAAGAATTACATCATTTCAGAGTGTTTTTGCAAAACCCTTCTCATTGTAAAAAAAATTAGACCAATAGGAGAGCTTTATTTTGCCACATAAGCAAAATCGAGCTACGTGATTGGCTAATAAAAAGTCAAAATTGAATCCAATTTGGTCAAAGTTTAATAAATTTCGTAGAGAGAATAAAATTCACCACAAAATATATGTGTCAAAAGTCTGAGAAAAAAAACTACTAAAAAGCGGCTATGAATTTCAAAACTTTAAGGGCCAAACGTGGGAGGTTTCTTTTGTAACTTTTGTGCTAAAATTGTAAATTAAGGAAAAAAAGAAAAAAAAATAAAAAATAAAAAATAACCAAAAAAAAACCCACCTGAACCTAACATCACTCGAATCGCTGGGAATTTCATCTCCAAGAAATCAAAATCTTAATCATAATATTCGTGAGGTACACATGACTATCAATCTAATGTCAGTCATCAGTTTCAAAACGTCAAGTATAAATTGATCCAAGGTATCAAAACTATTATTTGGTTTTATTATCTAACTTAATTATTTATGCCTACATAATTATTAAATTGGGGGAATTTTTTTGTTTGATTTTGAAACAAGTTGAAGTTGTACTAAGACCCATTCATGGCTTTGAACATTTCTATAGAGTAGTAATCTATTTAATCTTTAAAATACCAGTACAAAGTACATTGAATTTTGGTTATACTTATTGTCTTTGAATATAAGTATTATAACTCAACTAGTTTAAGTCTATACTTGCCACCACCAATCTAGTATCCTAAACTTAGAACATAACGGAACATCTGTCCGGGTGTTGGTGGAAGAAACGTAACTGATAATACTACTTTGGCTTATCTTTAAGGGTTAGAAAGGGGAACTTGAGTAACCGTATCCGCAAAAGTGCAATGTTGATATTTTTACAATTTATGTTTTAGAACTGAAATCATTAGGTGTATACGAACGATCCGTGCTATCCTATAGTCTTTATAGTATTGGTTAAGACCACGTTAAGGAAATAATTAGTCAGATAAAGTAAGTGGACGGGTTTTATAGGTTATTTTAAAACAATGACCGGAAGACTTGAATAGCTATGTACTACAGTTGTTTCGGCGATAGCCATTGCGGCTACGTTAGTTCGGTGATTGAGTGCAGGAGTTCTGGCCTTCGAGTCTCCGGTTTCTCTTAAAACGGATTGTGAAAATCAGAGATATCCCTTCCCTTAGTTTCACGTCTGTGGAATCGATGGGTACCGGTGAAGGTAGTCCTTGTAAAATTTAAAGAAAGATTATAACTACTATTATTCCACTTTTATCCCTCCAGACCTCGCTAACTCGGTAACCAACTAAATAAACCTTTACCTTGATGTACGTCCTTTTTTCATACGTCGGTGTTGAAATGCACTAGATTATTGTAAAGTACTTTTATCCCGTAATAGTAAACTAGACAAAGGAGGAGTACATTTGTCTGTATGAGGGTCATAGTTTCAGTAAGGGTCATACCCTTCTGCTATTAAGAATGAGCACAGAAACTAAACTGAAGGGATGTGACAACGTATATCATTTTAACTTATATCTCAATTGATTTATACTTTAATTGTGTATGCACTATGTATTTTATCTAAATGTTAAAGAATTCGTATGAGAAAGTGTAAGAAGTGCCAAGTATGGGTGTTATTTTGGTTCAAGAAGCACATAGACCGTGGAAAGCGTTTTTATAAAACTAAATACAAAACTAAGTATACAATCTACGTTAATTGATGTATATGTCATTAGGATATCTTTAAACGATTTATGGATTTTTTTTCTGATAAGTCAAAAGGAAATTCTGCGAGGCCGTCTTAACCCATACAACAACATTAAAAGGAAAATCTTAAAATAGTATGTTAACGAGTAATTTTATACCTTCTGAAATACTCCAACAACTACTGTTTAAAGTAATGTATTTTTTGGTATTTTATTGTTTGTACAGTAAACTACTTTGAGAGTAGTGGTATATAAGTCTAAGTCATACGTGTAGGTGAACATGAGGGTATTTGACTATTTTCATTTTGAAGCAGAAATATGACGAAATGATTAAATCAGTTTTATTAATATATTCGGTACTTACCCAGAATCATGTTGAAGTTGAACAAAGTTTTAGTTTGTTTTTTTAAGGGGGTTAAATTATTAATACATCCGTATTTATTAATTCAATCTATTATTTTGGTTTATTATCAAAACTATGGAACCTAGTTAAATATGAACTGCAAAACTTTGACTACTGACTGTAATCTAACTATCAGTACACATGGAGTGCTTATAATACTAATTCTAAAACTAAAGAACCTCTACTTTAAGGGTCGCTAAGCTCACTACAATCCAAGTCCACCCAAAAAAAAACCAATAAAAAATAAAAAATAAAAAAAAAGAAAAAAAGGAATTAAATGTTAAAATCGTGTTTTCAATGTTTTCTTTGGAGGGTGCAAACCGGGAATTTCAAAACTTTAAGTATCGGCGAAAAATCATCAAAAAAAAGAGTCTGAAAACTGTGTATATAAAACACCACTTAAAATAAG